>PVHY01006126.1:0-77047 GCA_004024945.1 Uropsilus gracilis
TGTTCACTGGTCCATGTTTAGCCTTTTAGTCTCTTTTCCTTTTTCTGGAGCAATGCCCTTCTAAGTGAGGACCCGTGTTCTTGGGGCACGGTGAACCATGCTGCTCAGATTTCCAGACTTAGCTTGCATTTGGGCAGCCAGTCTGGGCTCATTTGGAGTCCATTGGTGGCTGATCCTTCTTGCAGGATGTCTGCTTCTTTCTGTTCTCAGTCTTTTCTACTTGTTGTTGTTGCTGTTGATTGTTCTTTTTTTTTCCTGCCTCATAGTTCTGGTCTCAAATTTTTGAGAGCCTATTTCTACTCCTTCATGGGTTGGGGAGTTCCTTTGACAAGATGAATGTCAGCTGATGGTAAATCTGGTTGTTCTCCATGATTATGAATTGCCACTCAGCTGTCCAGCAGCTGCCATATCCATGCATGGCCTTCTTCTCACAATCCAGTGGGGGTATACTTCACTTTTTTTGGAGGCCATTCTGAGCCAGAATTCTGGTTCCTAGGCCCCGGTGATGGTGTTGGTGCAATCCCGCCATGTTGTCTTTATATTGGTCTCACAGCTCTGTGTTCTGTGGTTCTGCCCAGGCTTTTTTGGCCTCAACCCATTAAAAGTCAAGGACTTTTAATCATATCCTTCACCCCACCTGTTTCTTCTGGTGGGTTATTTGTGGTTTTCTTGTTTCTGATAAGAACTGACAGGAGTAGGCACATCAGAGGGGGTTAATACCCCACCCACACACAGGCAGGGTTCCCCCTACCTCCCGCATGGTGCAGAAAGTCACACAGGGTACGCACAACCCATACTTCCTCCCCATACCTTGGGCAGTAGCTGGGCCACCAGAATCTCAGACCAAAGATTTGGTGGGACTGAGGGTAACGTTACTTATTTTTAGCATCTATAACCTCCACCATAGTTGGTGATTTGCTATTTAATTTAGTTGTGTTTGTTTTATACAGGAAAGATGAGTGATCAGATGGACTTTATTGCAGAAATAGCACAATTAAATAGAAACAGACAATTCAGGCTTGGGGCAATGCTATCATTCCTTAATAAAACAGAAAAAGTCACTTTCCCTCTTAGGTTCTTATTTTCTCATGTGGGGTATGGAAGGGAATCACTAGATAGTCTTAAACTCTATTCTTACTATTTTAGGTTCAGGGGATTTAGAGTAGGTATCATGATATTTGAATGCCAGAAGAGAATCTGCTCTAGAATTATAACTACCAGCAATAAAGTTACAAGATTAATCACAAGAATATTATCAAACTTTATTTCCTCTATCCTTCAATGACCTAAAGAGAGGATTTGGAACAGGGGGGTATGGGGAAGAGAAACACAGGAACTAAAACATGTTTTAAATAACCAGTTTACATTAGGACTAAATTATAAATATTCTCTTAAGTTTATATATATGTCTGGGATAGTCAAATGACCTGGTAGACACACAGTGATATCCAAACTAAGAATCTAGGTATGAAATCCTGGTATGCTTGTTCCAGTTCAGGACCAAGCATCTTTAAAATACATGTCATTGGTCAAGAGAGAGAAAAATACGTTGATTCCATGGAACAAAAGACCATTGTTGGAAAAAATTGCTTTGTTCATCACCCTACGTAGGAATACTCTCAAGTCATACCAAATGGCTGTCTCAGCCTCCATAGGTCATCACCATTTGCATCATTGACACAGAGTTACTGACCTGGAAAAGAATTTCAGGAGGAATAAAGTCAAATCTACAAAAGAGAACTATTAACTTTAGAGTGGTGCTTTCTAACTTTACTGAGGGAAACTGGAGACAAAGTGTAACTGAAGCATGTTTTGAATTCCTTACATGTGCCCTCCCCTCCCATTTCCTCTAAGTGTTGCCCCCTTCCCCTTCAGAGTTGGTACTCAGTCTATGCCTTACATAATTAGCAATCAACTTACCTTTTCTAACCAACTTACTTTGCTACATAACTGCCCAGTTTCTTTATTACCTCATGAATCCAGCATGTTTGTTCATGGTTTCTATGTGGTGGACAACCACCATTCCTTTCTCCCTCCCCAGCATATGCAAACCCTGCCATCGATTCATTATGGCTGCATTTCAAGCCCCACTCCTCAGAAAGGCCGTCAGACTCCTTTGATTTTCATCACTCAGGCTCTCTGAACACTTGATTCTCCACTAGCCTGATATGCCTTTCTACATACTAGGAATCTTCAATCATATTCTGCCTCAGCAACTCTGATATGTTAAATATCTTTCCATTTTATGCCTCTAGAATGGTGGTAAAGGGTAAAGACCATGTCCATTGGTCTCTGTATTCCCCTAAAATATTTATTTATAGACATGCTGTAAATCTCTCTTTTAATGGGTGATTAAATGGATGATAGGTTTATAGATCCAAGGACTAGTACTAGTAAGGAATTAGGTGTGGATAAGGCATCATATGTAGCTACGACATCAAGCATTGAAGAAAATCAGTGACCTTAGTAACCTTCAGTCCTCCTAAGAAGTGCCCACTGGTTGTTATGGAGACATGTCAGTGTGTGAACCAAAACTGGAATGCGGTGATGGACCAGCTGTAGGGGCATCAGCTGTCTTCCAATATCACATGCATAGATCGGGGGTTATAGCTCAGTGGTAGAGCATTTGACTACACATGTATAGATCAGGGTTAGTGAGCACTGGGATTGCACATTGAAAAGTGTGGGCCAGTAAATACAGACTTGGGGAAAGAACCATCAGATTTTTGGTAACCTAACAGTTTCCCATATTGTTGACTCTTCTCTCTCCCACATGGAGAGGCAGAAGTTGACCCAGTGGATAAAGTAGTTTGACTCTCCTAGTGTGATTCTATTTCTGCCAGGCCTAGCTGTTTATGTAGGCCCTTTCCTGTGACTTCTAAAAGGAGCTGCAAGAGCATTTGACCTTCCTCCAACCTGCAGATGAACATCTGCTCGTGGATGATTTTGGGGCCTCTGCCCACACACCCCGGAAGACCTGAGCCGGCTCACACTCATCAGCCCTGGTTCCATCAGTTAGGACTGAGCAGAACTGGCAGAACTGCTGGTAGATCCCCTTTCTAGCTAACATCATTTAGAGTGAAGATATTTTTAACCTTGTTTAGTTTTCTAAGATGAGAAGCAGAGGGAGATTCAGCTACCACAATGGATACTTTATAAGACTATTCTAGATATAAACTTGAAACCTGCCTGGCACAGAATAGTTTTTAGATGAAATTGGCTATCCCTGCCAGCCAGGGGTTCTGTGATAATAGTAACAACAAACCACCTTTTTCAAAATAGCTTTAATTAAATATCAGTACATAGCATGGTGCCTAGCATCCTCTGTGGGGGGAAGAGGGGAGTCGGTGGGGGTGGGAGAGGCACAGAGAGAGAGCTGAAAGTGATATAAACCTATATTTGGTCTTATATTATGAAGCTGTTTATAAAATTTTGTCATTTGAAGAAAATCATGTTATAAGCAAATATTCTGCAATGACCAAAATACTCAAAGAATAAACCACAAAATTTAAAGTGATGTTCTATTGGCTATAATTATGGATGTTTTAGGTATGGTATCCCTTTCTGCATTGATTATTTCCTTGATTATATGCATTCACTAATCAGAAATTCAGAATTAATTAGAAAAAAAAAACCTTGTCAATTGCCTCTTTCCTGCCATAGATCTTCTTGGATGTGTGATATTCACTTTCTGATGCTGGGACATCTGCCACTTCTGCACACAACAGCTTGTTCTTGAATATCCACCATGGTTTTTCTGGGTTTCTGAGTCAGACCACAGATTTCTTGTCCCTGCCTGAAGTTATAGTACAAAAAATGCAACTTAGGCCCCTGTCTCTTGTCTTGAAGCTATGCACTGAGCCTTCTCATCTGTTCCTCTCAGATTTATTAGCATCTAGCCAGGAGCCTGCACATTTCAGCAAACAAAGGAATCAGAGCATTGTTTTCAATTTTTATTTGCCTAATCCTAGAAGCTGAAGTGTATTTGCTTCCAAAATAAAAGAAAGAAAATCAAAGGTTATTGGGGTGCTTGGCTTTCCTGCTCCATGAAAAAGAACAAGGTGATGCTGAGTAACACTTAACAGTCGGGCATTAGAAATGGTATAGGAGCATCCAACTGTAATTAACCTCTGGCCTCCCTGACTGGAGATGTGACTGAGGCCAGTATCTTAGCTGACTTTCAAAAGTAGTGAGGAAAGCAACATGCATTCAAATCAGATCCCACAATTATACCAGGTGTACTTAAAATTATTAGCACTATCCATCTCCCCAAATGTGGGCAGAAGATTTTTGGTTAGTGTCAAGAAAGCACTCTAAAACTGATATATGCAACTTGGCTATAGGCTTACTTGTTGGCCAAAGCAAGGATGGGGTGGTGCCAGAGTCACTTGTACTGTTTACCCCTTTGCCATTCAGAAACTGTTCTCCCTACAGTTTCATATAGTTTCTGTAGCATTCTGGGAGGCAGATTGTTAATCTCCATTGCCAGAGATTTGGAACTCAAGACCAGAGAGTTACCTGGTGGTCTCACAGAGCTGGTTTAACAGTAGACCTATAACTGGAATCAAGATGTAAGCATTGTTCATCTTTGACCTAATCCTATATGTTAGATCAGTGGCCATTTATTGGAATCACCCAAAGAACTTTTCGAAAAATAATGTTATGGTGCCAATCTCTCAAACTCTCCCCCCTCCATAGATCCTGGTTTAACCGGGATATGGAAATTATTATGTTTTTTCTAAGTTCCTCATGGATCTCAGTGATCTAGTCAGATTGGGAATCAACCTGTGTAGTTAAAATGATGATGCACCATGGTGTATAATGCATGGAACAGGCCATCCAAATGTTGTCACTGGACATGGAGTTGGGAAAGGACATATAGTAGCTTGCTATCACATAGTAATGGACATAATCAACATATAACCTCATGTAAAATGTAGTAAAATAGAAAATGATAGAGTTCAACACCTTTTAAAGTATAATTTGTTTTATAAATTTAGATAATTTAATTTTTTAATAAAGACCAAGTTTAACAATCAGCTGTAAAATTCATGAAAATTTAACAGTTGACATTCAGGAACTCAAATAATATGATTCCAGCACACCATGAACCTGCTTCTTAGTCAATCATTAATGTCATTGAAGGGAAAGCTTAGATGCTTCCTGAAGATATTGTACATAGTGCCTGAGAATCAGGATAACACATCACTCGATAGAATTCAAAAACAATTTATGGCAGGTTAACTTGCTAAATTGACAGATGAATCATTTTGTAATGTCCTAGAATAAAGACAAATAAAGAAGAAACCCCAGTATCCTTATAAAGACTGTGGCAATAATACAGCATATAAATCTCAATAAGGTATATAAAACATAGTGACTATAAACAATCCCAGATGAATCACAGTCACCTTTATTTTGGGGAGTTGACAAGAAAATTAACAATTCATGCACAATTAATATTTATTAGAGACTATGCCAGCATTTCTGAAGGATATTGTGATAGCAAAGAAAATAGCAGGAAAGAAAATAAGAGTCACAAGATAAGAATTAGTCTTCACCTTACCTATTGACTGTGATTAGACAAATACAACAGTTAACATGTAATACCAAGTGAAGAGAGAAGGCATGGAACAGGGGATGGACTGTTGAAACAGTAGGATAAGTGACAAGTGGAGGCAATAGAGCAAATACATGGAGGAAAAGCAGTTGCATCATGAAAAATGAAAGAGGTGGACCTTTAGGCTGTAAGAAAAGGTTGCACAAAACTCAAGAAAGCCTAAAAGGCGTGATGGAAAGGGGTCAGAAATAAGATCTGGGGATCTTTGCCAAGGAGTTTGGACATTACCTGACAGGAGTATGTTAATGAGGGGAGCAAAATTCTGAAATACATGTTTTAGGAAACCACCTTGGCTTCATGAAAGCAGTGCCACAAACTGGGCTGCAATGGACACATTTGACTTGTTGGGGAGGTAGCGTAGGGGAGACCCAGTTGGGAAGCCATTTGAATCACTCTGGTGACACATAGGAAAGACTGGAATTTCACCTTCATTAAAAAGAAGTAAAGAGAGAGTGGACTGGAAAAACACTTAGAGGGTAAAATCTCTAACATCTGATGACTGATGGATATGAGTGAGCAGGGAGAAATGGAAAAAAAAGAAGATGAGTCAGAGGTTTTTAAGCTGGGTAATATGAAGGTTGTGATTAGAAATGTGGAAGGCACGAGCAGGAATGAGTCTGCAGAAGTACAGTATGAAAAGTCCCAGTGTGACTCCTCTTAACTCAGTGAGTGCAAAGACCTAGGTTATTTGTTTTTCATCTCTTTCCTGGCTTTGCGATCTAGTAATTTCTTGACATCCGGCAGAGAGGGACAGATAGAGTGAGGCATGTGGAAGTGCTTTGAGAAAGGTTTGAAAATAGAAGCAAATAATAATCACCATTTACTGACTATTTGCTCAACAAAAATACTTATATAAGGTATAAATAAGTACACTGGGAGCCTGTAGCAAAAGGCCCCTTCTCTCCTGACCAGAACTGGGGTGGGGAAAAAGAGGGTTCACATAATAGGACAGACATCTTGTCTCTTTACTGGAAATCACTTAGGAAAAGTATTTTGGGGACTGGACTGAGGACAGGGAATCAGAATCTGCTTTCTGGGGCAGAGACAAACCACCTGCAGTGATCACAGAGAGGCAGGAAGAAGCCAGAGAAAGACCTAGAAATAAGTAACCTTATATTGGTAAGACATCAGATGGAAACTTGTCAGGAGCACAGGGTGAGGCTAAGGTGTGAGCCAGAGATGAGACCAAGAGTAAGGCAAGAGTGTAAAGAGGAAAAGGAATAATAGAGGAACCATAGAGGATAAGTCACTGGATGAGGTAACTCACAGAGGAGACAAGATGAGAGCAGCTCTGCTAAGATCAGAGGCAACATTCGAGAAGTCACTGCCCGAAAGTAATTCTCATCATCACACCTCTTAGTGGTACACAGTGGGGTTCCTGGGGGAAATACCCCATATTGTGTCCACTCTCAGTCCCAACAGATAGCAGCTCTCAGGGAGCACCCATTCCTCCACTGAGTGCAACAGGTCACTCTGGGAGATGGGGGTTCTCTGGTTGTTCATGTCATAAGCTCCATAATTACCTCCCAGAGTTACTCGGGAGCCTGGATGACAGTTCAGTTACAGCACTAAATAAGGTTACAGCCCTTGCAAATGTTTTTACTGCAGGGTCCACTTTGATAGCTGATGGCCTGAGGAAATGTAAAGCAAAGGTGCCAAGGAGACCTTTCTCAAGGTCTGCAATTTCTGCAATTTCTCACAGAGAAGAGGATGGACGCTAATATTCTACCTCTCGGTAAAATACATCACATACTTAGTGATTAAAAAAAATGTACTCAAACACAAATCAATCATGAGAATTAAAGAACTAAACCCAGATTCTGTAGAGATAGTTGTTTAGAAAGTGAAGACATGTGTCACAGCATCCCTGCGATTCCTCCTAGATGGTATAAATATAGCCAGCAGGATATGAGACAAAAGCAGTTCTATTTTGTGTCTTCCTTCTACCTGCATATGCCCAACACCTGGCCCTGTATTGGAGAGATGTTCAATCTCACGAGCAAAAAAGAGAAAAGAGACAACAATTTTTGTGATGGGGTTAAGAATCATGTCTGAAAAGACAAGTCCCCCTGCAGTCTTGTCTCACATGCAGTTCTTTGAAAGGCTGGATGCACCTCACCCCAGTGACAGCAAGTATCCAGGGAGACCAGCGATTTCTTGTAACTGTGATAGCTGTAGAAAGAGGAGGCTCCAGGTCTCCTTTCCCACCCAAAGAAGGGTGGAGCTGAGCAGTGAAAAGAAGCTAAAGACTAATAGAATAGAGAAAAGAGAAGAAAGAGATGGGGAGCAGAGACACAGGTGAAGAAATGAAACCACATTTGCTTCTCAGCCCTGGGACATACACCAGGGACTTGGGGGGGACATGGTACAGACATTTGAAAGAGACAGAGATGTGGGTGAGTGACCTGTGGGAAGGTTGAATGGGGGCCCTGGTCTTGATTCAGATTTTGATTTTACTCTTTTCCTTCCAGACTTGTCTGTCCCTTTCTGGTCCTTTCCTATGAGTCCCCACCAGAAGGTGCCTTAGACTTCTGGCAAGCTTTTGGGCCAAACCTGTTTGACTGGGCATTTACCTGCAAAGGAATGAACAATTTGGGGTGTCTTTCTGTAAATTATTTTTCACTATATTCTTACTCTTCTCTCTATATTGCACACTTATTGTGTTGTTTTCCATTGAAGGTCTTGTTCACTAGAGTATATTTTGTCTTTAGGCAACGGATGGCAGAACCAATTTTGTGCAGGCAAGTTGGGGGTCCTTGGGGTACCCTTCACCCTGAACACTAATTCCACCACTTCTGTGTTCCTTGAGCTTTGCCTCACAGCTTACACTCTGTTGTTAAGTCATTAAAGTCACAGTGTTCAAATATAAGAGTAGCACTTCCTCAGTGCCGGCAAGCGGTCCACACTCTTTCATGTGTTCAAGAAAAGCCCAGTTTATACCCAAGGATATACCCAAGCCCAGATGCTTCACAGCATCTCAAACCAGGTCTTCATCTTATTTTTCTGTCTTGAGCAAATCTCAAGTCCCATCATCTGCTCTCACTCCCCCCAACTCCTAATGCTAATTATCTCCCTCAGATTTTCACTGAATGTGTGACTCAGCAAAATGACTCTTGCAATGAGTTTTCACATTTAGCAATGCAAGCCCACATGCAAACTGGAACCAGGACTGATTTTTTAAAGTAAATATACCCAGACATTTATATCAAATTAGTGATGTTATTCAATCAATCACCATAGCAGGTAACAATCCTTCTTTCTATTACCCAGTCATTGCTCAAAACACAGGAAGAACATTTCCTCAGGACTTGGCTCTGCACATGTGAAGTGTAAAATGGAATTTTCTTGAGGAGAGATGTGACAGATTCCCTGCTGTCACTTCTTTAGGACGACTTTTTGAAAAGGAAGAGGTCACAGCGCTTTGGGTTTTATAAAACAGTTCACAGACCCCTGACCCTTGGGCGTATAACCACCTGCCTCCAAAATGGACACAGAAGACTCCCCTGAGGTGAACAGGACACATTCACAGGTGTATCCATTTTTCTCTCATAGGTGTGAGGTATTCCAATTGTTCTATTTCACTCTAAAAATGTGTGAGCATTTCTCGCCAGACTAGACTGCCTTACATATACGTTAATGTGATATTGCTTACTCTTTGTGGGATCTGTCTCTTGAAAAGGGTCAGTTAAATAAGTCTCAATTTGCCCAGGATAGGCCTCTTCCAGTAAACATCAACTTGGCTATGAACTGAAGATCCTATGACTCTCAGGAGGCTGCTGTCATTACTTAAAGAATGCAGATTATTATCAACTAAGAGCAGTGAAGACCTTGGAAGCTTTTTGTCCTTTGCTCTTTCCTAATCAAAGAAGCTACCACTGTCCCTCCTTTGATGACCTACAAGAATGTAGTTTGAGGTTCATCATCCAGGTATAGGTTATCAGCGAATAAATCCTCTTTCAATCTGAGAATCTCATCGTTCCTCTCAGAGTCAAAATGAGGTCACCCTTTTATTAACTGACAGGAGAAACCGCAGTCTTTCCCCCATGCTCTACTTGATGTCCCAGGTCCTTAAATACAGGATAAAGATTCCCAGTCTGCTCACTATTGTTAGAATTTATAACCATGTAAATTTTCCATGTATATGTTATTAGATTTTGATCTTTCCTCTGACTACTCTGATTCTAATTTGTCCCTCAGAGCAGCCTCAGAACAACCCATATGGAATGGAAAAATTACCACCACCACCACCCTGACAGTAATGAATGGTTTCTCTGTCCTCTGCATTGTTGTGGAGAGGTCTTTTGTTAGCAGGGTTATATTGGCTATGAACCAAAGGCTTATGTCCCTCCAGATTGTTATGTTGAAATATGATCCCCAATGTGATGATAGAGAGGGGTTTTTAGGGTGACTAGATTATGAGGATAGTACCTTCTCAAGTGGGATTACTGCCCTTACAAGAAGAGACAAGATAGAGATGAGCTCTCTCTCCCCACCATATAGGAAGACAGTCATCTGTAAACCAAGAAGAGAGTCCTCCCCAGACAGGAGATCTGCCAGTACCTTGATCTTGAACTTCTTATGCTTCAAAATGGAGAGAAATAAATTTCAGTTGTCTAACCACACTATATGGAATTTTGCTATGGAAGTCTGAGTTCACTGAGTTAGTTTTATTCCCATATTATTTTGTAACACAAGGACTTAATTATGTTATACTTGTATATTCACAGGCAAGTTTGCTTCTTAAAACACCTTCAAAAGTCACCTTTATTTTCAGTAACAATATGAATGATCATATGAGGTTATACAGTTTGGAATAAGAAATGAGGTAGGTATTTTTTCTTTTAAGTACAGCTCACACGTTAATTCTTAAGCATACATCTTTAAAGGGAATGGAAACCAAGCTTCATTTGTTAAAAAAATAAATGAATGAACACCCCCATTACTCAATACTTTAACCATGCAAGCAATATACATAACTACTTAAAAAACATAAACAGATTCTTCCACAGCAATAAATTATCTTTTCCCTTATTTTCATGCACATGCTAAAAGTAAATGGGCTACTTCATTAAAGATGCCAGATAACCCTGCAATAATTTATAGATACTGAATCTTTTGTTAAAGAGCACACAGTAAGATGCAGAGAAGTCCAAAGAATGGAAAAAGTTAATTATGGATCATTTTTTCCATATCCCCAGGACCCATCCTTGACTGTGTACAGACAGGAAATCAGATATGGTTTTTACAAAAGAGACTCACAATCTAGAAATCTAGAATGAACCAATAGCGTAGCTGTAAGCATAAAAAAAGAATGGAGGAGACCACCGGACATCCACAGCATTCTGTCTACTGGTTGCGGCAGCAGGATGACGCCAGTGTCAGACATGCAACCCTCATAGTAGGGAGAATGCACTTGGGTTCAGCGCCATCCCCGGAGTGGCCTGATGGACACCGTGGAAAGGAAAGCTGTCTCAGAGTGCAATGCTGCTCTTGGGTCCCTCTAACCTTCATGAAGGATCTGACCTCCAAGCTAGACACGTGGTCAGGCAGAAACAGCACCCAACACCTCACCAGGAGTTTGAAATCCCGGTTCTGTTTCAGGTCCAGGCATTCCTGGCACTCCAGCGACTATATCTGGAAAATGAGGGGAAGTATGACTCCCGAGTTCATTCCCTCCCCATCAGATTCAGGCTTGGTTTCTTGAGGTCAGGGTTTCCCTCGTTTGACAGATTGGAAGAACCATCAGAAATAGAAGGTTCTTTTTTTAAAAAAGTATAGACTGTTGATCCAAATTCCCAAATCTTCAGAGAACCAGCCAAAGAAATGGAATTTTTAACTAGCTCTCAGACAACATTATTATAGAATTATTATAGAAAAATGATGGATAATAAGTCAACACCAGTCCCCACTACCCAACTTCAATCTTATTTCAGAACCAAAAGTAGATGGTATATTTTTCAGATATACGTCTACAGAAAGTAGATGGTATATTTTTCAGATATTAGCATTTTAACTCCTACAAAGCAGGGTCATTTTATTCATTTTTATTCCTCTATTGAACACTGTAGCAAGTCTCTAAATTTGTTTAGGGGATTCATTAAATCTATTTACATTTTAAATAAGAACAAATGCAGTTTGCAAGCATTTTAAACTTCTTCAGAAAAGATAAATGGCTACACTTTTCCTGGAACAAAGGGGTTTGAGAACAAGGTTGAAGGAAAAAAAATGGACCTCAATCTCTCTGAAAATGGTTCAGCATTTATTTTTTAATGAATGAAAATCCCAGACTTTCTAGTCTTTGGATGACACAAATGGTGATACTTGTTTTGGAGTTCTGCGACTAGAATCCCTGATGTTAATCAGTACTTGGGCTACACCAACATCTTCCCGTATCACTGCCTCTTTGCTTTCCAACAATTTGAGGAGAACTTGGGTCATATGCCCAGGCTGACCAATAGGTAAATGACCAGGAGCCAGTTTGAGTGACAGCAAAGCCCACAAACTTGTCCTTCGCAGGAGGAAATTGGCTGGAATGACCAGAGATCATCTTGTCAGAGGAATGTGGCCCCGACTGACCTTCCATGGCACATCCTAATCAGTGCCAGCTGCACCCACAATTCGTGACTGCAGGGTGGTGGGAAAAAGGGCTCCCAGAGTGGTGCTGTTAGCTGACACAGAAATGCTGGGGCACCACTTTGGCAGGCTGCAGAGTGTTCTTCTAGAAACAAATCTCTTGTTCACATCACATGGTAAATGGTTTGCTTTTGGCAAAGTTTTCAAGAGGAGAAGTCAGCTCCATAGATCACAGTAGTCTGTGAAGGAAGAAACAGGAAACTCGAATGCAATAGATTATACTTTTCAAATGTGGCAAATATATGATGGGGACATATGTTGAATGGAGACCCCTCTGCAGGTCTCAGAAGGAGATGGAGTGGCACCATTACTATGCGCCCAGGAAAATCATCTGATTAGGGAGCAAAATCAAGCAAATTACTGAAGAAGGAAAGAACTAGCTCTGGGAGAGAAAGCAGGAAAGAGCTAGATACCAAGCTAATTCTCTGCTAACCTCAGTTAAGGGGGAGACTCTGAACAAGAAACACCTTCAAATAAAAAGGAGTTGAGTTATAAAAATGGTATAAAGTTTGGGTTCAGAACAGAATTGAAAGAGTTAGTACCCAGGGAGCAAACCCAGACAGAGAGCAGATAGGACCAGAAGGTGGCGCCATACACATTGTCTTTTCAGTGACAACCCTGGAGAAGTTGGCTATGGAACTTGATGGTTGAGAAAGCATCAAGTTGGAAAGCAGACTAGCTGGGGAAGAACCAAGAGAAGATCTTTCAAGCACTGAGGTTTGTTGCTTATAGCAGCTACTGAGAGAGACCTATTGCCACCTGATTTCAGCTATTTCCAAGGCCAGATCTGATTGAATAGTATTCAAATCCAGGTATGACCAAGAAAGACAGGTAGCAAATGGTCATATCAAAATAAGCATTTACTTTCCCAAGAAGGTTATTGCTCATCGTTCAGTTTCACCTGATACCATCATCAGTATCATCTCTGTCTCACCAATTCAATTAACTCTGTGAGAACCTTAAGCTTTTTGTCCACTGTTGCCAATAGTCTGCCTAGGATCGAAGTCATTTTCATTGAGACTTCATTGAGATTGTTCAGTCCTCTGCGGGGGTACAGCAGAGCATCCTGTGCATGAGGGCCATCTGGGCACTAAGTTGTCGACCTGAGTTGAACATTCTTTATAAGGCAACAGCTCTGCTCCGTGCCGGTTGTAATGAAAATACAGCGTGAAGGTATTACAAAGCTCAGTGTGCTGTTTTTCTGTGTTGGATGTCTAAGGTCATGTCAAAATACTCTGTTGTGTATTTGTGCAAACTGTGGACACCAGATAAGCTGCATATTGTATTTACGTAGTGATAATTGCTCAGGAGAGTGTTTATAGAATACACTTTAAAGTTAGATATATGCTTCTAGATCACTAAAGTAAACCTTCCAAAGTTGACCTTTACTCCATGAGTTAATCTGTTTTCAACTTCATTGCTTCTCCAAGGAATGGAGTTTGCAATAGGTATGAAAACAGCGACTTTACTTTCATAGGAAGGAGAAAAAATTCCTACATACGAATACATAAGGCTTCTGATTGTGGTAGTGAGGGGCAGGCTTGTCCACTGTGAAGCACTGACAAGCCTATTCTTAGGAGAAAATAAAAAGAGCACTGATTGTAAGCAGTAATGGCCACTAAGCATTTAGGTGTTAAATCACCCATTATTCTTTGCGTTTTAACAGCAAAGCCTCATTTATTCAAGGCAAAAATAACAGTTCTATCTATGGAAATTTAGGTATCAATGACCCATGGGATTAAATATTTAGGAATGGAAAGACTTTCCCAATATCCTTGTTGACAGCTGCTTATTTTTGCCCCACAGAAAGTCAAACTTGGTCCATAAGTACTGACAAAATGGAAAAATAAAATTTCGAAATAAGTCTTTGCCCATTCATAACTCATTTGGTTGGCCTTGTTCTTGAGATATTACAACACATACTTGAAAGGGAAAAGCCAAAAATCTACATGCCCCCTTTAACTTATAGGCAGGTAAGTTTTGTTTGTCTTTTGCTATAAAATAAACCATCCCAGACAGCTTAAGACAATGATGTTATACAAAAAAGAGAAAGGGAAGAAAATTCAAATTAGTCACCATTCTACCATTAGTATTTTAGTATCTTTCCTTATAACCTATTATTGCTTTTAATATATTTGTTGATGTTGGAATAAAAATGTATATAACATTTAGCATTCTGGGGGAAAAAAGGACAATAATGTTATTTCCCCAGTTCTGCAGGTTGGGCAGGCTTGGCAGCAATGGCCTTTCTCTGCTCCATGCTGGGTAAGCTGATGCAGCTCCACTTCCAGTGTGCTTAACTCACATGGATGGCAAATAGGTCACTGATGCCAAGGAACTTAGCCATGCTGCTGCCCAGTGACCTTGACTCTTGTCCATGGAGACCATTCTGCTTAGACTGCCTTCAGCACAGCAGCAGAACCCAAGAGGGGAGAGATAGAAGCTACCAGACCTGCTAGGGTTTCACGTCTTCTGCATTCTCTTGATTGAGCAACCACCAAGCTTGTCCAGATGCAAGGGAAGGCAAGGCAACCCCCATGTCTCAGTGAGAACAGTGACAAAGGATGCGTGGCCATCTTAAAACTGTTATTGCAGGCTTCAGCTAGGGCAAGACATTAAGTTAGGACAAAGGGAACCACGGTCTACTTTCAAGTCTCAAAACAGGACCATATGACACCACTGCTTCTCACTGTGTAGTCCCCAAACCATATCCTTATACAAGGAGTGTCACCCAAGAATTTATCTGAAACACAAATTCTCAGGTCCCACCTCAGACTAATTGAATGAGAAAGTTTGCTTTACATTAAGGTTGAAGACTTCTTTTCCTCTCCTATTCTAAATTTTGTTGAACCAATTGTATGGGATGAAATGAATTTAATTGTAGTAAACAGCTATGTTTACTTAGAAGAGAGAATAGCAAATGAAGCTGAAGATCTGGATTTACTTGTAGTAATATGCAATGTTTACATATGATTTAACATTCTAAAAATATTTATTGGGGTTTCCACATAATAGATTTGTATCTCCACGGTGATTAATCTTCAGTAAATATGTTTTTAGTATCACATGGTTTTTACTTATTATGAACTAACTGTCTTATTAAATTCCAATTAAATCCATATGTGAGGACATTAATTTAAAATGCTACCAGAAGGACTGATTACAAAATCAATTACTGGCCTGAAGCCCTGGTGTTATTCAAAGAAAATGGTGGCCTCCACTTGTTGGTACCAAAAGAAAAGCAATTAAAAAGTTGCACAGTCATCAAACATCCTGTAAACAAGATTTCAGAATATATCTGGAAAAGTATCTGCTAAAAGAAGGTAAGAAAAGGAGGCCATGAAGCTCATGTACAATTTTGAGAAAGTAATATACATTATAATAACAATAATTTGCCATTAAAATTCATAGTGACATGCCTTGTGTAGATTTATCTTTCTCTGAACATACACAGATGTTTACAAGCTATCCAGAGTATGAGTATGGGAGGAGAAAGAAAAACACCCAAAAGTTGTCACAAAACCAAATAATACTTTATAGCCTTGGGGCATTTAGTGGAAGATTGAGCAGTCCTGAAATTGTATTATTTCTGAGACTCTCCAACATCACAGCTCAGTGAAATTGTAATGGGTAGAAGGTCCATCAATGGACCCACAAATTGCTCCTCTGCTTACAGTGCTCTTTTCAAGAAAAAAATGTCCTATGCACTTTAGAAACATCTTACTCAACAGGTTAATTGTTGTTAAATTGGTTCTTTAAAAGATATTTTTAAATAAGGTAAAGTTGTCATATAACACAATTTTAGGGGTAAAACTGATTTTTAATAGAAAATTACTCATTGTCTACACATACTGTCTCTTTGGTGGTGGTGTGAGGTCTACTTGTGGTAGTTCAGTGCAATCTTTTCAAATAAAACCTGTCTAAATTTATGACCCCTTGAGGAAGCTGAGTGGCCCGTTCCCCTCAGAAGGTATACTATTCAGCCCACACAGTAACAGAACTCAGAACTCTCAGCCAAGTGTGGCAACAAGCTCTCAAAAAGACCTCTTGCACAAAACACTTGCTAAAGACACATATTCCAGTGAAATGAGACCTAGAAGGAGACACCACATGAAACAGAGCCTCTATTCAAAGAAAATAGACGCCCAAGGCGCTGAGCTCCCCCAATTCTTTCTTCACATTTCCCAACACATTTTTCCGTACATGTCTTCCAGTTTTTCCTCCTTTCACCTCTCTGGGAGGGGGACATGAGTCTTGGCGTAAGGTGATTCTAGGCTGCGCATTCCTCCCTCTTACCCCTTCTCAGAAAAGTCATTCATGTTTCTACTTGTCACCAGCTGTGAAGTATCCCGAGGGGACAGGCAAAAGCACCCTAAATTTCCAATTTGCAAGGAGAGCCCAACAGAGGAAGGAGAAGAGGTGGCAGTGGTGGATAGTAGAATTTGGGGGATCCTGGGAGAGACCAGTTTATGCAACCTGGAAGCACCTGGGTTCCTTCTACCTTACAGAACCAAGAATCACATTCCAGGTCCCTCAACAAAGAGACAGCTGCGATGGGTCAACAGGACCTCAGCCAGGGTTCTGCAGCTCGCTGGCTGTGACCTCGAATAAGCCAGTGCCTGCCTCTCAACCTCTGCTGCTTCTACCGGAACGTAGAGCGAAAAATAATTTTCTCACGAATACTATAAAATTGAATGGGATGTGTGTGCACAGCGCTAGAGGTTGATGAGCAGCCAGGCGCCTAGTGTCTATGTATGTGCTGCTCTGCTGCAAAGGACTGAGGACACTTATGAAAGCAACCCTGCTCCATCAGGCTGGGCTACAGCCAGGGCGACCACTGTACAGACCCTCTGGACTCCCCAGCCTCACCTCTCACCCATCCCCTAGCGCCACGCTGGTAACAAGTCATCAGCGTCACAGAGAGAGGCAAAGGATACACCCCCCAGATGCTTATTTCCTTGTTTTAATTCCAGGTTGTCTGCTTAAAATCGCATGTGAAAAATAGAGAATTCTGGATGATAAATTAGGAATTGGGGATTCTGAGCAGTGAGGCTGCAGGTCTTTCCTTCTGCCTTTCCCACATGCAGATGTTTTCCCCTCCTAGCTCCAGCTCCTGCCACTCCTCAAGCCCAAGACACATGTTTCTGAGCATCTACTATCACGCAGGAATGACATGCTTCTTAACTAGCAGCTCTGCCTAAGGGGGTGTCATTAGCAGCTCTTGGTGCATAAAATCAAGCACATGTCTTCTCCAGGTGGGGAGAATGAGGTAATAAGCAGGCAGGAAAAAACCACACTGAATAAATGAAACTCAGTTGAATAGGGTCACTATTGGGGTCTCATTTATATGCCTGCCTGGAGGGATCTCAGAGTTGTTGGAGGCTTGCCTTGGGGCTTCAGCTGCTTGAACTCCGAGCATCAGGGAGCTAACCTATGCGCAAGGTTTAGCCTCCACAAGTACCTATGATACAGAGTCAAGATGAGTGGGGAGCTTCCTTCTGACTTAGGGGCTAGAGAGATTACATGGGAAAGGAGGCATCCTCACCAGCAAGACTAAATACACCAATTACTTGGAGACTTGTGAGGTTAAAGGATTGGAGTAGCTAGTAGAATGCCAGCTGTGGGTGAGAGTAGAAAGAGGACAGAGAGAGAAAGATGGGGGGAGAGAAAGAGACACAGAGAAAGAGAGAGAGAGAGAAAGAGAGAGAGAGAGAGAGAGAGAGAGAGAGAGAGAGAGAGAGAGAAGCCACCCTCCCAGGCTAGCTAAACAGAGCCACAGAAGCAGGATAGGATGCAGAGCCTCTTTCCAAAGTGTACTCCAAATGTCTGGCCCTCTGCCCCTCCCCACTCGGAGGTCCAGCTCCAGTTCTGTGGTTCTCAACTGGCAGAGACATCGTATTATACATACAACATCTTTGGCTCTAGCAGACCCTCTGAAACAGAAGCTCTGGGGGTAGGCCACAGTGAGCCAGGGTATAACAAGCCCTCCAGGTGATTCAGATGCTCCCCTTATGTCTCTGGGTAGTAGGGAGAGTTGAAGAGTTGACCTTACTGATGTCAAAGTCTCTTATTCTTCAATTTCCTGTGAAGTAATAAGCTAGCTGACCTGATCTTGGCAGGCTATGGCAATCGTGCAGCATGAAGCTTCTGTGGAAATGAAGAAACTCTCTCTCAGAGTAGGTCTCAACCTTGATCTGTCATGGAATCATCTGGTAAGAGCTTTACATAGCATGGATGCCGGGGACCCACTCGCACAGATGTGTGTTTAGTTGCTTTGGGGCAGTCTAGATATCAACCTTGAAAAGATGCAAAGGAAGTATAAATGTATACTGCTATAAGAAAGGAACCAACTTGAAAATGCCACATGCTGGGGAGGCTGTATGTGTGTCTGTGAAGGCAGGGGTAGGTGAAAATCTTTGCACTGTCCTCTGACTTTTGCTGTGAACCTCGAACTACTCTTTAAAAAACAACAGTTACAGTAATAATAAAAAAGTTTTGTGCCTTTGTTACTTTACTGACTACAAGGAAAATTAGCACATGTGAATAGCACTCAGATTATGATAACCCTAACACCAAAAAATAAGTCTCAGTTTCTGGTCTACTAAGTTCTAGCCATGAGAATTCAATTCTTTCAGTCAGGCCTTCCCAGGAAGACTTTGATTTTCGAAGTGAGGAAATGAGCAAGAGGGGTAACTTCTATTTTGCTGCCAGGGTGGTGGTATAATCAACATGTTCTATGGTTAGAAATGGGGGCCAGCAGCAGAGACCCCACTATCCAGCCATAGTGAGGGCAGTGTGGGTCTGATCCTCTACCAGTCAAGTTCTGCATGGGATTTCCAGAAGTGGTTCTGGAAATGAGCCTAGATTTGTTTCTCTGGCTCATCCAATGACTCTGGAATTAGCAAAGCAGGCTGGGCTCCAAGCCCAACTTCAGGACTTACTGTGTGATCTCACTGCTTATCACATCAGTTTCCTTATCAGAAAAATGGAGAAAATAGCTATTTATCTCCCAGGGTTTTAGTGAAGTATAAAAGAATTAATTTATGTAAAGTATTTGGAATGTAGTCTGACACAGTGAACACATTAGTGTTAGTCATTATGGTATATTATTGTCACTGCTGCTATTTTATTACTATTGTTGTTATTATATCTTCCACTGGCTAAAGTGGATCCTCTTCTCTACAACTAAGAACAATGATTATTATAGAGCAAATATTCTGTATAGTATTTTTCAGATGAAGAGTTATCAGCATGTATGTATTGTATGTATATATGTATAACATGTGCAACATTTTCTATATATATATATCTATATATATCAGATATATGGGTTTGTGCCAGAAAAAATAATCAAGATATAAATATAAATTAGCAGGAAATTAACGGTGTTTTTATAGGCCACATAGTATTTAAAGTACAAATTTGAGGACAATTTTTAAAAACCATTCACAGGGTCAGAGGATGACAGGATGAAATACAGATTTTAAAAATCTAATTTTATTATAAGTATATGAAATAACCTCACTCAAGGAGGTAGGGAGGAAAGGTGCTGACTTAATCCGTTTTGTAAATGAGCTGAGACTATAAGACTAAAGGCAAAGGAAACTATATACACATTGCATTCTAGATGATAAAGCTTTTCCCAAGGGAATGATACTGTTATGCATATGTGCTAGAATTGAACAATTAAACAGATGGATGGTAGGGGGTGGGGTCTGGTTTCTTTCTGTTGGAGTGGACTTTACAGATAAGAAAGGGAGATGTCCAGAATGATCCATGAGGTCATGGATTACAGTTGCCATATCAGTTTGAGCTCACATGTAGTTTAATATAAACACAGATGGTTGAATATAGAAATATTTATAAATAGGTGTATGTACATGGATTAATAATTAGAAGTATATATATTTCTTTGCTTTGTTACTTACAGAGTCTAAAAGAAATAATACCTGACCAGCAAAACTTCAGGTTTTGATTCATAAAATACTACAATGAAAGAACCAGGGCTCTTTGAGAAAATGAGGGAAGTATAGATAATGAATTCAGAGCATTTTGAAGTGCAAGAATTAATAAAATACTATAAAACAAAGAGAAAAGAGCTATTTCACAAAAATGGTGTACAAGAGCCAACTCTTAAGAACCCTCAGTGGCCAAAGATGAATAATTTGAGCAACAAAATAAATAAAGTAAAACTGGATTATAATCCAAAGTACAAAATGAATATCCATGAGTCTTTATTGATACAAATTAATGATTGAAAAAATAAAGGAGGTGAAAGGGACAATTATGCTGTGCTAAAGAATTCCATATAACTCATGGACTCTGTGTTCTTTAAGTGTGGCCTATGCATAGTACCTTCCTTCCAAAAAGTATAGTATGCCAAAGAGAGGAGACAGCAACTTTGTAGTGATGAAATCTAATAAATACTATTTCAATCAAGTGATCAAGGTCAACATCAACAATAAATCAAACTGGTGAGTATATACACTGATAAGATGGATGAATGACTGTAACCTACATAACCTTCTTCCCTAAACCCAGAACCTATAACCATTCCAACCATGAGAAAGACAAACCCAGATTGACCAGGACTTCTCAAAACAGTCAAGGTCATCAAAAACAGGGGAAATCTGGGAAACTTTAGGAGCCAAAGGAGAAAAGGCAATGAGAGAGAATATGGTGCCCTGAGTGGATTTTGGGTCAGAAAAGAATGTTGGTTAAAAAAAAAACAAACAAAAAAAAAAACAGAAAAACTAAACAGATCTGAATAAAGTATGGACCTTAGTTAATTTTTAAAAATGCAAACAAATAGGAGATAATTATGAAAGCCTCTATATTTTAAAGACATAGACCCAGGGTCGGAATGAACACCCTGCCACAGAGCCCAGCTGGATTCCTCAGCAGACGACAGAAGATGTTAGTGGCAAGCCTTGTCTTGCTGCCGCTCTCTGCTTGTTTTTCAACTTGTTTTACTTTTTTTGTGAAGCAGCTCTTTTCTGTTTGTTTTCTAGCATTTTATCAATCCTGGCACTACAAAATGCTCCAAGTTCATTGTCTATACTTCCTTTATCTGCTCTATCAGCAACCATTTTCTCAAGGAGCCCTGCTTCTTTCATTGGAGAATTTTAGAAATCAAAACCTGGGGAGGTTGTTGGTTAGGTGTTATTCCTTTTAGACTCTAAGTTAACAAAGCAAAGGTTTGTACTGGCAGTAAGACCTGGGAAGTCCACGTTGACCAAAACTCCAGCACAAAAGCATTGTTCAACACACTTTAAAGGAAACCCAGGAATTTGGGGCATGCGTTTTACTGTGAAAATAATAGGAGCATAACTATGAGAAAATGCATTGACAGTTGAAATTTGATTCTAGATCCTCATGCTGCCCTGTCACAGATTAGTAAGGCACAAGATGACGCTAGTGGGTGGAGAAGTGGAGGAGCAACTGAAAGGACCAGAATGCATACTAAAAATCAGAAGATAAATGAGAAGTGCAATCAAGCATTATTGACATTCCCAATGGTTCTTTTTTGATAAATATTATACAGATCAACTGAAACAAAAATGTAAAAGCATAGTAGAATTTGTGAAGTGGCCGACTTTAAGGCAAAGTATGACTAGGGGCATGCATGTAACAACTATTCTGGATTATGCTGTATAGGTTTCTTAAAATATATTATTATTATTACTTCTAATCATTTGCTTCCTCAAGTCATTTTGCCTCATCTTCAGAAGCCATTATACCTTGTAAACCTATTCAAATGATATATAGAAATATCCTTTTATCTAGATACAGATGTCTAAATATAGACACATGTATCATGATCAGCAGGATTGAAAATTTTTGAACCTGTATAGAACATGTAATTGGCAATTTTAAGTGATTTTTGACACATAATAGTCATAAGCTCATTTGATCTTCTATGTCATTTTGTAAGTCAGTAGCATCAGGTACTAGAACTCTCATTTTACAGATGAGGAAGTAGGTCCAGTGAGGTTAACTGATGACTCAAGGTCACATAGTTAGCTAGAAGAAACTGTGATAGATTTAAGCTAATAAAACACATCCAGGCATATAAAACATTCAAAGAATTATTAGAAATTGATGCTTTCTGAATCAAATTTCCAAGCTCAAAAGGCATCCTCCTAACTAAAATGAGTCCTACACAGACAAATCAACCTTGTCGGCCTAAGAAATACAGTTGGTTCTTTTAAGGATGAAAAACAAACTTGCCTCCTTTGAGCTTGCAGATGAAGTAGAAATATTGGTGCAAGACTTTTACAGTTCATTAGCTGTCATCCAGAGCAAGGAAGATTTGTGGCTTGCTTAAGGGACCGTTAGGCAGGGCGATGACAAACATGCCAATAGGTTTAACTCCTTAGAAGCAGGCCATGTCAACAGACCAGAAGTCTACAGCACCCACACAAAGGCAGTGATGATGTCAGTTACCCTCAGAGTTGAAGTCTTTAAGTGTGCAACTTAAAAAAAATTCAAGAGGATTGCATATTCAGAACAATTTTTATGTGTTTTCTAGTGGTTTCCATTTTAGAATCAATATTTATAAGGCATTTCTAGATGACCTGTTTTGTTAGTGTTATGAACTATAAATTGAGAATGACAGACATCAGCTCCACATTTCTATTTCTTTAGATTTATATTCAATATTTTATGGATGCCAAAATAAAGAAGAAAAACTGAACCAAAATCCACAGCAGAAAATAACAATTAATGTACTTGTTCAATGACCAAGTAAAATGTTCTTTGAGGTCCAACAGAATTGTTTTGAATTCAGTTGTATGACAATTCAACAATTGCCCGTGACAGGCTATTTATTACAAAATAATTTTCAAAAGAATTAACTGATTTGGATGAAGTTTATAACCCTCTCTGGAGGCATGAAATACCTTACTGGTATTTGATTTGGGGGTCAGTCAGTCATCTCGAAAAGAAATGGTGACTATAACTTTTACAGAGAAAGAATTTACTTCTTTATTTGCAACTTTACAAATAGAGAATTCAACAACAGAACTGTAAGAACTTAGGAAAAAGATGATCAGATGACAAGAGAATTCCAAATAATTAAGGGCCCAGTTCCCAAATGAGAAATAGAAAATAGACAAACAGTCTTTACCAAAAAAAAAGACAAAATTGTGTGCTCTGTGGGGAACAGAATCCCTGAGATCACAACAAAAGATATAGAGGCAAAACTGAAAGAAGACACAGAAATTTTAGAAATAGCCGGTTTAGATAGAACATTATAATTAGAAAGGAATGACAACAGGGAATCCAGCATTTGTATAACTGGAGTCTGACAAAATTTTTTTAAATGGAAAAGAAAAAATATTTAAAGAATATAAAGTTAAAAATTAAGTTAAAAAAAGAATTAAACACCTACATCAAAAGTATATATGATAAGTAACACTGGCCTCAGATGGCCAATATTAAGATGCAGTCAGGTAAATTTGTTAGATGGAAAGATTTGAAATATTCTCTGGGCATCCAGGGAAAGAGATCAAAGCATATATCAGGAAATGAAAATTAGACAAGTCTGAAATTCTACTACAGAAAAAATTCCATGGCAAAGTATTATCGTGCAGTGCTTTTTAAAAAGTCAAAAAAAGAAAATATGAATCAAAACTTTCTAAGCAGCTAGACCATCTTTTCAGCATAAAAAAATACTTATAAAAGTTATAAAAATACAGAACCTAGGAAATATAACTATTATGAGTCCCCATTTTGAGGCTACTGCTGGAAGATAAACTTACATTAGCCAAAAGATGACTAGGAAGATTACATCAACAAAGGTAGCATTGATTTATTTTGCTCCAGAGTGCACACTAGTACTCAGTGAGAGTTTAGAGATGAGCTTTAAGTCTCCTGTATTCTCACAAAGTGGAACTACTACAACTAACAAAAATTGAGAAGGTTGGAAGAAAGGAAAGAGTTTAGTTCACTGTCTCAGTAAGTTATAGTCAATTGCTATTTTATTTAAACCTTACTGTTCAAAATTTGACCTAAGGCCACATACCAAACATTAAGGAAGAGAATATTATTAGTTAAAAGCCAAGGGCCAGGGAAGATAAATGTGCTGTTTATGATTTCTCAGAAAAAAAAGAATTAATATACAATTTCTGAAAAAAACAGAGGACTAAAGGTATATGTTTAATTATCAATAAAATTTTTATATATCAAAAATATATACCCAACAGCTAAAGCAAAGAAAATATACTACATAGTAATAGTAAAAAATAAAATGGCAAATCTAAGATAAGTATCTTCTCATATTATGTAAATGAATTTATATTACTTTTCAAAATAGAGAATCTGATTGGGTAAAAAAAAAAAATCACCATGGATGGTATGCAGGAATCATAGCAATATGAAGTTATTCAGCAAAGTTGAAAATGAGAAGTGAGAAAGGTATATATTCTATTACAATGTATATTTGTAAGAAATCATCATCTCCTATACTTCAGATGGACACAGTTTTTGTCAATCGATACTAATGAGTTGGAATGCTGAAAATCATCGGATTAGAATTATAATTAAAAGCTGGGACTTTACAAAAATGTAGGATAAATAAAGTAGTAGATAATCTAAGGGGAACAATATCCCTTTCAGAAGTTAAGTAATCCAAGAGGAAAATAGAAAATTTTGGAAAAATGACTGTTTACCCAAACTTTGTGCCAGTAATTTTAAAGATTTGATTTACATCAATCATTACTAGGAAAATATAATTTGTAAACTCTAACCCCAAGAGAGATACAACATAATATTGTACTAATCTAAACAGAACAAATCAGTAGGTTTACTAGTCCAATTTGTTCACATAGAGGAAATCTATGTAAAGAATAATATTTCAGCTCTTCAAGAAGAAAGAATAAAAGGGACACTTTTTTACAATCTGAATAAACTATTGATATCAAAGCCGAATAAACACTGTGTAGAAAAGAGAGGTGGAATATCTCATGTGAAAACTAATGTGAGTACCTTAAAAAAATCATAAGCCAGATACTAGCACTGCTTTAAAAGAAGCAAGTATGTGAGCAAATGGGTTTTCTTCTAGAAGTGAAATTTTTTTAGCATTATAGTACATCCTAGTAATCGCCCTATAATTAATGATTGACATAGGGAGAAAATACAGATGTGGACAAATTTAACTTTAATATCTATTATTGTACAAAACAAGAAAAGGATCAATGATATATTTTCAGCATAATATTTCAGCTTTAGCCCAAAGCAAACATCATGCTTAATGAGGAACACACAAGAAATATTTCCACTGTAGTCAAGAACTGGACATGGATATTTTCTATGATGTGCATTATTATATAACATTATATTGGAGGTACTGATCAATGCAATTAGAAAAGATAAAGAAACAAATCTAAACATAGGGATAAATAAACCCATAAAAATTTTAATTTGAAATGATTAATTACTTAAGGTAATTAATATAAGTCTACAACAAAAAATAAGAAAATTCACTAAGGTGATGCAGGAAAAGATAATGTAAAAAAATTCACAACTTTCATATATACACATGACTGTCAACTGGAAAATACAATGAAATACATCATTGGCAAGAACAACTGAAAGGGTAAAATAGCTATGAACAAAACTAATGGGAATCATGTATGATCTATTAGAAGAAAAAAAATTTTAATGTTTGGTTAACTAAATCACATAAAAATTAAAGAAAAAACTCTACATGGCATTTTTGACCTTCTGCTACACTGCCTATCATTTCAGGACCAAATGAAAAATTTATTTAAATGAAGTAATAATAAACCATTGATGGCCAAGTTCATGGAGGAGTAGGCAATGACAGCGACGGTACTTCTGTTACCTTCCTAACAGTTCTAACATCGATGGTAAGATGAGGAGTAAATAATTGTCCAAACACAAGTGTCAGACAATGGTAATGAAATATGGCATTATACTCTATCACTGAAACTAATAGAAGATATTAGAAGCTATTAGAAGTTATTCACCCAAGATGAATAACTTGCTAAAAAATGGTCACTGACAACAAATTTATGGTTTCAAAAGATCATCATAATAATTTGTGTATCACTCATGAAAGACAAACCACCACAGTAGCAGGTTCTAAAAGGAGTGTATCAGTAAGAATCTTAGCTTTAGATTAAAATTTTCACATTTGTAAGGCCATTTGCTAAACACTGTATGCTATGATTTAGTGGTTAATAAAAAAGAATGAATGGTCTATTTATACTCAAACACATGTACACAGTAACACACATGACACATGCACATATGTAGCACTTTTTCCTGATATGTTCCAAGGCTGAAAAAGACTATGAATGTCTGCAGCAGGGAGGAATAAGTAAAGCATATTCATGAATCAGATTTCTGTTTTTAGTTCTATTGTGAAGGATAATTGTTTGTTACCATAAATAACAGCATATGCAGTTCTCAGCAGGGAAGAATATTAACTGTCTAGATTCCTTCTGTGAAATGAAAGCTCTTCTGGTGTATCTGATGTATCTGAATGATTCTGACACAGGATCACCTAATATTGAGTACTTATTACTAAAATGAACACAAGAGATTTTATTTCAGTCAAAAAACAGCAAATACTGACACTAGAGGTAGCAAAGCATTTTATACCACAGTTTTGCCAGCTATATCATCTATAATCATTTGTTATAATTGCAAAAGATAAGGTCATTTTCAGTCACCATTTCTTTCAAACAGGTGATTATTTTGTGTGGGTTTTTTCTTTTTTTCAATTTGTAGTGAGATACTTGATCATAATTGTCTCCTCTTGTGGAAACATTTTTCTGGTAAGTGTTCTTCGTTTATTAGTAAGCTTTGATTCTCTTATTTTCAGATTACCTTTGCATTGATTTAGTACCTTCTCATCTTTTTCTTAGTTATCACTGAATCCCTGTACCAGCTATTTTCATGGAGCCTTTTTTTTTTCTGGGGTCATGGGATGGGATGGGAAGGGGACAGGCAGGCATTATTGCACTGCATTATTTACAATGCAATCCATGATTCCACAGAGAAACACGTTCTAGTAAATGTGTTGGTGAGTACACTTCTTCAAGAAGCCCCATCCTCTGATTATCTCCAAGAATTCCTTCTGCGATGGATTCTGCTCAGATTTCTGAGAGCCTCTGTTTCCATGGCGATTGTTGTAAACAAAGGGTATTGTCCTGGGCTTCTGGCTGTGTCCCTGGCTCTCAGGAAAGGCTGTGCTTCCAAAATAGAGGCCTTCTCTCCCTACACTAGGTTTCTTCATTTCCACCATCATTTACTCTCAGCTCCTTTGAGTAACCCTTAACACATTAGGGAATCTGTGGATTCCATGTCTCCTAATTTCACTGAGTAGTCCAGGACTTTGTTTCTTTAATTTTGCTTTTGGAATGCTAATAACTCCAAGAAAAAGCTATAAAAGCCAACTGAGACATCCTGTTTCTTCCAGAACTGGCAGGGTAGTCTTCTAATCGGTGCCTTCCACATTCCTCCTCCTCTCCTTACCCAGTGTCTCTCAGACATCAGCTCAATGCTTCAGCTGCCATGCAAGCTTCTATCAAGACCTGGCCTCAACTCTCAACATCCTTCCTCACCGCTCTGACTCCCCTAAATGTGTCCCCACTCAGTCTTTTTAGCTTTATTTTGTGCATGCCATTTCCTTCCAACACATACCCTTTCTCAACCTGCCCTTATCTTTAACATGAACTTATCCTATCCTGAACCCCAACTGAAGATGCTTTTCATCTTACTCTTAACCACCAAAATATTTTTCTACAGTTATCTCTAAGGCTTTGTCTTTCTCTCTGACATCATACCTATTCTATTCACATTTCTTATCTTCCCTCCTAGCATGAAGACTCCAGAAAAAACAACCCTGCCTAATATATCTTGGTTTCTCACAAAACACCCAGTACAATAAAAAGACTCTATAAATATGCATTGAATGAATGAAGTCAGTACTAAATAAGAAAAGAAATAAATAGTGCTTTAAAGATTAATTTTATTAGGTTTCAGGGACACCATCATTCTGTGTATTAGGGAATTAGCAATTTACTGAGGTTTGATCTTTTTATAAAATAGATATCTTTTTAAATATTTGTATAATGTTTATTAATTATATATGTCTTACTTTCATTGTATACCCCCATAAGTCTTCCACCCCCATATCACCATATCCCACCCCATAAACTGTCACCATAACCTCTTGTGTTCATACCTCCCCTGATTTTGCCCTCCCTCCTACTCCCTTGCTATATGCTTCAGTTCTGCTATCAGGTTGCTAGATTTAACTTTTTCTAGTTCTTTTGTTCGATTTCTCTATATTCCACTTAAAAGTGAGACCACCTGGTATTTATCTTTTTCTTTCTGACTAGTTTTGGCCAGTATGATTCCTTCCAGCTTCATCCATGTTTCCACAAATGACATGAGTTTGTCTTTTCATACAATAGAATTTTTTAAGGGACTCATTTGTCATGGAAGGTGCTAATTGGGCTCCAACTTTCTGTGGTTTTGCATATCTACATTTATGATTTTCTTACAAGATTCCTTCCTGCTTCCCCAGGAGTGTCCTCAACCCATCCTTTCTTCTACCTTAATCTTATAAAGATCCCACCTGAAATTTCTCCTTCCCTAGAAGATTCCCCAACCATCCAGGACTCTGGGAAACTCCAAAGAAAACATGTTACTGGAACTCTCTTAGTTGAGATTACATTAACCACTGACACTGTAGATGTCACCAAATTTCTTCCCAAGTTCTTTCAGGACAGGCACACTATCTTATATTTTCTGTTTAAAAGAGTAGTAACTGGATCATGTTGAATAATACCGCCATGATTACTAATATAATGTTCCATGGGCCTTAGCTCAGTCCTATGGACAGCTTCCCCAGAGAATACCCATATAAAATGCAACTAAAACATCTCAGACACATAAATCTCCGGGGTCCTCCCTCAAAGATAAGTAGACCATGACCTTCCCCCCATCCTCCATCCCAGTAAGGTCTCTGATCTTTAAGAAAGAGAAGCGATCAGTTTTTGAGGCTGCCAGCCCAAGCTTTGGTGACTATATAATAAACTTGGTTACTGAAAAAGGGATTTTTTTTTTTCTAGGTTCTTTTCTAGGTTCTAATAAACCAAAATGTGCCACCGGGCATATCCTCTTAACATGGATGGACACAGGGAAAGGGCAAGAAATATGGAGAGTGGAGAGTGGATTTATCTCTAGCTAAGTTCATTTGTGTACATCTATGATGTAAGTGATCCATCGAATTCAGATTATAGTAAATATTCCTTTACAGTGTCCCTGGTCAAGGTCCCAACAGGGAAGAATAACTTGCATCTGCACAAAAGACAATACAACCTAAAACATGACAAGATGAGGATTCAGTACAAAGACTCCCATCCCCTGTTAAGCAGAAAGGACTAAAGGAAAGTCCTGTGTTCCACGCCAGTGATAGGGCAGAATTTACCAACAGAAATAAAAATAAGGCTAAACTCTGAGTGCCACCTAGTGGAGAGATCTGTCATTGCAGGAGGCTCCTCCAGTTTGAAAGGCCAAGTGGAAAGCAGAGCTTGGGGATGCACCATCTCAACTTGACCATCTGGCTTGTCCCCTCTCCATCTCATCCATGACATTATGCCACTTCCCTACAACATGGGAAATTTGAGACAGTTACTTGAATCTCTGCTTTCCAAAGATTCTTGCAATGAATAGTGTGTAACATAAGCCTTTACACGGGTGTGAGGGTGGATGAGAAGGAAGGGTTGATGGCCTGCTCAGCATACCTATACCATCCTCACACCTGTCTTGTACATTCTTATATACACACATGAAAACTTGAAGAGTCTTTCACCTCTCAGCACCACTTGCAAAGGGGAGGACTTTACATTGTCCTCTCTGACTTCATTGCCCTTTCAGGGTTTTCCCCTTTGTCCTTGCTGTTCATTTTAAATGAGATTTGTAAATGCTCAGGCAGGTGGCTACGAATGGCAGGGAACATCGCTCTGTCCTGGAACTGCAACTGTTGACAGATTTCTCCTTGGAAGCCTTGCCATTCTTTCATTTTGCTTTCTATCCTAGCTTGTAGCAGAGACTTAAATTTGTCGTGCAAATTTGAGTTGCCAGGAAAACTGCAAGAGAGGCTGGAACTGGACTCCTGGGTTCAATCTTCAAAGTGTTTCAGTCTAGCAGCTGCCGATTCAGACAAGCTCCTTGGTGAGGGAATCAATGAGGCAGCATTTATCTTCCTGACAGAACAGCCCCCTAAGAGGCTGTTTGTTTTTGAGCTGGCTGCAGCTGAGAAGGACAGGACTTAGAGCCTGGCAAAGGGACAGGTTGTCCTCAATCTATTGTCTAAACTGCGGCTACTGTTGAAGCAAGCGCACAGGGGTGACAGGTCTCTCCTCTGTCTCTCTGTCTCTCTCTGCTCAGGACTGTCTTCTGAGCAGATGAACCAAGCCAGGTGTCTGGCCCTGCCACTTGCCTTCCCCCCCCCCCAAGCTTTATTGTCCCTTTACCTCTCTGGGCCTCATAGTTATCGTCTACAAAATGGGGATAATATTATTTTTCTCATGAGATTATTATAAGAAATAAAGAACACAATGGAGTCTGGCACAGATAGACTTAGTGCCAATTCTCTTTTCAGTTTTTGTCTCTGAAAACGAGATTGATGGTGGTGTGCATGTATATGTTTCTGATCATCTTTGGGTGTGTGCTTTATCACAATGGAAATGTGTTTCTCCGGACATTGGAACTTTTTAATTAAAGTACAAAGGTTGCTTTCCTTGAGATTAAGATAATTAGCTCACACGTGCAATGTTTTCATGATTTTTCTTTCATTATTTTAAAGATAAAAAATGTTATTCCTCTAAAAGCAAACATAGCTGTAATTGGATAGTCACAGAAACTGCAAAATCTTTTGCAACCAACTTTATGTTTTACCCAGATTACAGTTTGTAGTAAATACTTTTTCAAAATATGATATATTCCTCCCTTTTTACAAAGTAGGCTTATCCCTTCCCTTAGTAAGAGAAACATGTATTAAGCAGTTATATGCATTAGCGGATGTTTCTGTGCATTTTCTAAATTCAGTCTCAGCACACAAGCAGCAAAAGTCACATGCTTGAGGCACAGTTCTAGGAATGTCGACAAAGGCATAGAGCCCTTGATCACCATGCAGTGGAAACAACAGGACCTGCCATCCTCCAGCTCCCTTCTGCTGCCCCGGTGTAGTAAACCTCTCCCTCACTCCAGCCCCTGGCAAGCACTGCTTGACTCACCATCCTATAGTTCTGCCTTTTCCAGAATAGTCTAGGAATGGAATCAGACACTATCCTTCTCCTGGGTGGCTTCTTTCTCTTAACACAGGGTGGTTGAGGTCCATCCATGCTACTGTGGACACCATGCCTGGTTCATTTCGCTTCATTGTTGAGTGAGCATCAACAGCTCTTTGAAGAGACATAGCAATTCCGTTCTCCTGCCCCATCCTTCCAAGCTTGAGAGAGAGGGACATGCAAACCACCTAACAGAGTCTAAGAGATTAATTTCCAGGTGGGCTGTGATGAGAATCTTTACCAGAAAGGGACAATAGGAAAATGGGAAGCTCACTGCAGTGTTAGAGGTCTCATTATGAAGGAACAGAGTGAGGCTGAGGTGACCCTCAGAGAAAAAGGAGGAAGCTTTGGAGAGAGAAGAAAGGCCCAGGAAAACCCCACCTGCCAAGGCTGAAGAAAAGGAAGGGCAGCTGCTTCAGGATTGGGAATGTAAGGGAAGACAGGAAGCCAGCATGACTAGAACCCCTCATGAGGGGAGCCTGGGAGGAAAAGAAATGAGAAGTGGCCAGGAGCCAAGTTAGGGCACCACAAGGACACATGAGGATTTCAGATTTACAGAGAGCAATGGGCATTGCAGGTGGCTTGTGAACAGCAAAGGGAAATGAACTCGTTTCCATATTCATCCTGCAGGAGCAGGGAAAGATGCAGGGAACCAGGCAGGAGGCTCTTAGGATCATCTAAGTGAGAAATGGCCATGACTTGAGCCAGTTGGTTGGACTGGATATATTTTAAAGGCAGAAGCAACAGAATTTGCTGGAAGCAACCAGAAGGATTCCCAATATCTGATGCAGGAAGATGGAAAGAAAAGCAACTTTGAAGTATAAAGAGTTTGATTTTGAACACATTAGGGTAAGGATTCCTTTTCGACGGCCCTTAGGGAGATGTGGAGTATAGCATGTATGAACCAGGACAAGATTGGGGCTAGAAATCAAATGAACTGGTGAAGGGGGTGTTAGGGCTAGAAACAGAAATGAGGTTGTCATCTCTGTAAAGATGAGCAAGCAGGGAACAGATGAGACAGGTCAGAGCAAAGGGATGAAGGAGAAGGGTTTGAAGAAGCCGCCGCTTTGGTCCAGACACATGGAGGTGGAGTCTGGGAGTGGACTGGAAGCAAAAGGCTCTCCATCATGGTGTAAGGGATGACTATCTGGCCTTGGGTGAAAAGCTGCCCCCGTTTCAGTCTTAAATGATATCAAGGTAGGTTTACCTTCCTGGAAATAATGAATTTAAATTGTAATACAGAATGTTTTTATAACTAATGAAAACATTAAGTTATGTTTTATGTTATATGCTTTATATTATCAAAATTAATTAGTTGACTGTTTTTTGCCACCATGGAATCTAAAATTTGGAGCCATTTTATCATCAAATTATGGTGTCCATTCATCTCCACTAACTGAAAAGAGTCTATTCCTTCCAGTTCTCTCAGAAACATCCTGAGCAATCTGCAAATAAGAGTTGGAATAAATTCAAACTCCTGAGTTCACCATCCTGCTCTAATAAAGATGATTGACTCTTTCAGTCCTGATCATACTTCATAAGGTCTCAAGATCATAATGCTAAATGTCAGTGAACTTCTTCCCCCAGGGAGCGAGACAAGGACTGGGAAACTCAACACTGTTGAACCTAGAGTTTGTGCTATGGGTGGGACTGTTTATATCTTCAAAAATTCCCCTTTCTGAATACAAGCTAATTCTATTTGTAAGCAGCTCTTTGAGGGGATATATATTCTTCCAATATGGGTCTCTTCCTGATGGAAGACCTTACTCAAGTTCTTCATCCCAGGGAATGGTCCACTAGCCATGGGGTGATTGGCCTGGAAGCCTGAGGAATATCTCCCCATGTCAATATTCCCCTAGTTCTCCCCCATCTCAGTGACTCTCTGCATCCCTCATTTTCATTCACCTTGTCACACTCTTTGGTGCATCTCCCCCCACTTATACAGCTATCACAAGTTTGGGGTGGGGGACTCTAAAGTTCTCTCTCCTAGCCTCCCATCTAGCTCCACTCTTCAGAGAGGACTTAGAAAAGTATATAGTCCTGTTTAAAAGCTGTAACCACTTCCCTTCACCCTAAGGATGAGACCTCACCTCGACTTGGCATGCCTGACACCTCTTGCTGTGATCCAATTTTCTTTTCCAGGCTCCCTATGTGACTCAGACCTCCCAGTAGCAGAATTTCCTTCAGTTTCTCTATTCCCTCTTATTTCCCTGCCTTTTCTAAAGAGACCTCTGCTGCTTTGACCAACCTATAGCCTCTCCCTGCAAAGATCTTTATCATTCTTCAAGGTCCAACTCAAAGTATCCATTCCTCTGGTTTATCTCCCCAGCCTAACCTACAGCTCTGAGTAGGTGTTTTTATTTTCCTTGTTCCCAACACCCTCTCACCTTTTTTGCATCCTTCCCCTTATTCCATTGAACCATAACTATTAAAATAATGCCACACAACATATTTGGGTACTGTGTACAAAACATATATACTTAACATGTGTGTACATATATGTGTACCACACACACTAATTCTGCTTTCATTTGTGTTTGCCCCTGCATGTAGCAAAATACTGGCACAGGATAAATATGCACACATGCTTGATTAAGTTAACAAGTTAATGAACCAAATTTTAGAAGTCTATTGGTCTTTGACAATTTGAGATGTTACATGAAAGTAACAGACATGTCTTTCCCTTTTAAATCTTTAAGGAAGCCATTCATTCTTTTCTACCACTACAAAGGGACTTCAATTAAAACTTTGCACATGAGAACTTCAGTAGATAGAACAAAGCGAGAATCCAGGGCAGAGGTGTGTGGATTCTGTCATTCAACTAGCAGTGGCATGAATGGCTGCATTTGTGGTCAGATGCCATGTGGACACCTGAAACAAACTGACTTCAATTGTCTTTAGAATCCCACAGTTCGTAAGTGAAAAAATCTGTCTAGCAGACACCTATCAAGAAAGCTCAGGGTTGATTTTGGAAAACCCCAGTTTGGTCATGGTAAGTTGGATCTTATGGCACACTGGTGCTGAAAGAGTGAATCCAGAAGCTCTGGTTCATCTTGGAGTAGTGTCTGCCCAAACACCAAGACCTTTCTTGGGGTTATTTTCTCAGTGGTTTACAAGGAAGGCTTGAAGGGAAAAGATTTTTCTGTTATTTTTCATAGTGCATCTCAGACTGCTAGAATCTAAATCAAACAAGCAATGCGAGCTAGAGAGACTCCAAGAAATCTACCTTGTCACCCCAAGTATTTGTCCTTTGAAGAGTCACTGCCGTTGATCTCCAGCAATATGCCAGTCAGGGCATTTTGCTCTGTCAAGTCAACATGAGGGATGATGGCAATGTGAACAGAGAGGGTAGACTCAGAAAGGGAAGAGGGGCACCAAGGTGACACTGGTCACACAGTCAGGCGACAGTCAGGTCTATCTCCTGGCAACACAGTCAGGTCTATCTCTTTTGTTCTTTGTGGGTGCTGTTCCATTGGAGGTGCTCCCCACCTGGCCTTTCCACTCCCTGTTAAGCAAAAAAGGGATTGAACATTTTTATTTTTTGCTGCCACCACCCTCTTGTGACTTCTGCAGGGTTCTGGCCAAAGCGTGGGTCAGAATAAGATTTCAAAACCGTATGAATCAAACCTGGCTGAGTTGCTCCCCAGCCTGGCTGAAGTACGTGCAGCCAATGGCAAATGAAGTGGCCGCATGATCTCTTTCAAAGGCATGATTGTTCTGGGCCGTTCCATGAAACTGTCATTTCCCCCAGAAGGCAGAGCAAGCCCTCTTTGCAGGCAATGATACTGTGCAGTTTATCCGCACGCAAGGCTGTGCTGCAGTCTCTGGGGTGCCCGATAAAGCTGATTTGCACACTGATCTCCAATAATGCCCATGAATAATACATGAATAATGCACATTTCAAACATGTCCTGAATAACAGTTTCAATAGAAGTAGATGGTCTTATGTCATGTCTTCCAAGGGAAGGGTTCAAAGTGCACAGCAAACAAATTAAACAGATGAAGAAAGCAGGGCTGGGGGAACTCATCAGAGAAATGGGGCATTAATAAGGGGGTATGCTGAGAGGGAGCAAGCTCCAGGTAGTGGTTTTGTGCCAGGTTTTGACAGAAGTAAGGCACTGAATGCAGTAATGTGGGGTTTGATAAAACTACCATTCTAAGGCACAGGATCTGGGGTTCGGGGGCAGGGGAAGCTAAAGGAGGGGAGGGTGGAGGCATATGTTGTTTCAGAAGAGATTAGAGATGACCCCAGGTGAGTTTGGAATCCAGGAGAAACCCTGTCAGCGACCTCACCTCACCGTGGGATTTCCACTGTCCACTTGTAGAAGCAGCAGAGCCTATTGGGCAGCTTGGATTTTCAAAATTGGCCTACATGTTCTCTCTCGAGATGTACAGCCATGGCTTAGGGTTCACAGAAACCACAAGTAAATAGAAACCACAGAACCACGAAAGCAGCTAAAGTAAGACCAGACGTGCTCTTGCCCTGGGAGCCATGTCCAGGCCTTCAGCAGGCACAGCCACCCCCTGGAGGGAGCCCACACTCATGGCCTCTGCACAGCCTGCTCTGATCCACCTGGGGGCTGTGTTCAGGAAAAGCATGAAGGAGAGGCAGAAGGAAAAGATTCACTATTCACTATAAACAGATAGTTAAACAGAAGACCAAACTAGAGTGAATCAATTGGGTTTTTATCCTGGAGTTTCCAACTTTGAACTGTCAGCTGGAATTAGCAGGGTGCAGTGGCATGCGCCTGTAATCCCAGCACTGGGATGCCAAGGCCAAGGCCAAGGATTACTTGAGTCCACAGGTTCGAGACTACCCTGGGCAACACAGCAAGATCTACTCTAAAAGAAGCTTGGCTGGGTGCTGAGCAGACACTGAGTGTCTGTCAGCAAATAGCCTCAGTTCAGGGCCAGTGTGAAATCAGAACTTGGGGGTAGAGAGCAGGCATCCTCCTGAGTCACAGCCAGGTTCACTGCCCCAAGAAAGGAGAGCCAGGGAACAGGGAGCCAGCCGTTCATATAAAGACATCTGGAAAGAAATAGTACCTGGAGGCAGATGCTAAGGCTCTCTCAAAGGCCATGTTCCCCTAAGCCCTAGACAAAGCAGTAGAACCCCTGGCACTGAGCATACCCAAGAGAAGGCTAACCCTCTCTTCCCTCCTGGGCTGCCAGGTTTGGTATCCTGACACCCCTGGAAAAGGGCTGACCCTTCAGGACTCAGAGTCAGGCATAGAAGACCCCCCCACCTCGAGAGCTTGTGTGGCAACAAGAGGCAACAGTTTTCTGCTGTGTGATGTGCCCCAAGATGAGTCCTCATGGCTCAGACAAAGCACTGCCTCTTAGGGTTTAAAAGTGAGCGAGCCAAGAGTAAAACAATAAAATAACACTGGGGAGTGTATCATAATTAGCAAAGCTACTTGTATGAAGCCCAGTCAAGATGGCAGCTTTTCATTGCACTAGTACCAGCAAGAACCTGGTTATTTATCAAAATCCTTGACTGTGGGTTTCAGAAGGCATTTCTATGATCAGGGGAATATGGTCCTTTCAAGTGATGATTGACTGCCATGCAGCACTGCCCTTCTCAAATGGGGGTGAGTCTACTTCTTATCTTCTCAGTGGGAAGAGGCCATGAAGAAGAAACTGGTCCATGACCATTTAGTCTCTCCCCACTCTGTAAAATAAAGCTTGTACCACCAAGTGAAAAATAAAGCTTGTACCACCTCCCAGTGAAAGCTTGTACCACCTCCCACATTTTATACCATGGAATTTCTAGAGCACCTTATCTGACTAATGGCAATGTTTTAGTGAATGCTAAAAAAAAGGTATAGCTCATCACTCATTAAGTAAGAGAAGAGCAAAAGAAACTTAGTATCAGCCCAGTGATATATATTACATATTTATCCAGGTACTGAACAAGGTACAGCTGTGAACAGCACAGGTCGCTCCTGACTGCCTCCACTGCACAGTTCAAAGGTGAACACTGTAATGTATGAGGGAGCATTTTGAAAGATAAGTAATTTTAATCTACTTTTTGTGTTTCATTCTCACGAAAAGGAAAAAAAGAAAAGGATAAAAGATTTTAAACAAGCGTAAGGACTAGTGACCAGTGGCATCTGACCTTAAAGATGGGGAATAATAAGGAATGGTGAGGACTGTGTCAAATACAGAGCTGAGAATAAAGGAAAGCGTTCTAGTTCATTACTTCCACATGTAGTGCAGAGCCACTTTTTCCACATTTTCTATCTTTCAAAAAAAGAAAATACTTCTGATTTATTTTAGGCAAATTCTCCTGATTTTTAAATGTTGACTCATATGCAAAATTAATAAATTCTAGACAGGCCAATTCAAATACCTCAGCAGGTGAGAGTCAACTCTTGAGGAGCCAATTTGCAATCTCTGTTTAAATGAACTCATGAAAGGTTGCAGACCTTGGAGCGTAGGGCCAGGCAGACACCATTATTTCTGCACTGGGCTTTATCACAGCATGGCAAGTGTCACCGATTTCACATTCCTGGTATGCTTCTGCCTTAGAAACTGATTTAGTATTTTATCTTAGCCTTTGCCAAGCCAAAGGGCTCTCTTTGAGTAGGACATAGGACTAGGTGACCTCAGAGGGTGCTTCTGAATCTAATTGACATCCCACATCTTGAAATTATGAGAATAATGACAGCATAACAATGCATTAAGTACTTCATTTCCAGTGAGTTCATTTGTGCTATCAGGTTTAACTTACTTAAAGTATTCAGTCATCTCATTTGGGTAGGAAAAATTATCACCGAATTAAGTACGATGGATAAAATAAGAGCAGAACCTGCTTATCTCTCTATCCATTTCCCCAGGCTGTTTCAGAGAGTGGAGACTTGCATAATAACTGCAGGCATTTCTTTACTGCCCGGAGATGCTGCCCCCCCAGGGTGAGCGTGTGCAAACAGGACTAGGAGCGATTCCATTCTAATGTGTCTCACCTGACTCAATCAAGGTGACTCCGAAGTGGATATGGTTTCTCCAGAAACTGACATTCTAGCCAGAGAGAGAGAGGATCTTCCCATCTTAGCAGAAAAGTTCTAATGTGGAGGCCAATTCAGCAGGAAGGGAGAAGAAAGGTGCAGGAGGAATTAAATGGTGGATTATCTTGGACTCCGGGGAAGTGAGTCAGACACAATATGCCAGAAGAGAGGGTGAAATACAAGTCATTTTTCTTATTTGATTTCCAGATTTTCCCAGCGTTGGGGATGGGGTGCAGGAGGGAAATGTGTGGGCAAAGGCCATGCAAGGGATAGAAGATGATTCAGCCCACTCTGGAACCTTCTGCTGCAAGCCCAAATCACAGTGGGCAGGGTGACTCCACGCAGTGTCTGGAGAGCAGATGGCAGAGAGGGCCGCAGACCCCAGCTCCTGCTCTTTGTATCCCACTGCTAGATTTGCATTTCTCCAGGCTGCAGGCAGTAGCAGCAGGTCTGGGGCAAGCCTCCCCTTAGAGGCCCAGTCTACAAGGACCTGCTGGGCCAACCTGGCACCTGGCCATGGGTTGGTTGAACAGAGAAAGGGAAGGGGGCTGGGAACCCAGGAGGCCTGGGAGCTGCTCTTCCCGTTTGCCAAAGACCTGGCAGGCACTTTGCTGAAGCAGTTCAGGCAGAACAATTCTGAGTTGTCTGCAGGCAGAGGAGGCTCTGTGGGGTGTGTGGAGAGTCGCAGTGGGAGGTGGAGTGGGGAAGTAAGGGTGAGAAGGAGGGAGGGAGATCCCATTTGGAAGTAAGAAGAAGGCTTTGAACTTCAGATCTCTCCTACTGAGGCAAAACCCACACTGAACCAGCCCCAGCTGGGCACGGCAGGAGCTTGTGAATAAAGGCAAGGGGGTAAGTGAGATGACAGCTCCTGTCCTTAATACATTCACCCCAAGGTGCTGCTGGGCATCTGTTCCATAATTAACCAAGCTCTCCCCTCCACCGCTTATCTCCTCCCCTGCATTTCCCCCTGTGGTTGCTGGAACATTTGCCATAATTACTCCCAGCGTCTCCAGGGAGCCCTCTCTGGAGGAGGCTGTGGTGGGCACAGCTCCCTTCTTTTCTTCACTCTGGACAGAGTGACAGTTACCCCTGAATAGTGGGGCTTTGGGGTGTCCATTGCCCAGAGGCATCTTGATTACCCCACCCCCTCCTTCCATAGATCACAGACACCTCTGTTCTGACCTCAGTGAGACTCAGTAGAGAGCAAGGAGGAAGAGGCAGGCAAGGGTTCAGGAAGGCCATTTGCCATCAGCACATCCAGGATCAGCATCTTGAAGCTGCTATGGTCATCTGGTATCCCCATGGGGTGGAAATCCCCCAGCATGGAAAATTGATGGGCCTCCATAGCACGTAGTGCTGAGAATTCCTTTCCAACCCTATTAATAACATATTAATATGTTATTATGGAGTTAATAAAGGTTATTACTATATCATATGGAATATTAATAACAACAATTATACCATCGACTACACAGACGAGCAAGGAAGGTGTCCGGTCTATTACTTATTCTTCACCTCGGCCACCATGCGTAAACAATACGGGGGTGCAATCTGTGGTTTTTGAAGAGAGAGGTCACCACTTTGTCAGATATTTTACAAAAGTTGTCTGTGCACATCCCAGTGGTTGTGAGATTTATGCATTTTTAGGAAGGGAATGGAGGCACAGAAAGGTCAAGCAACTAGTAGCACAGCAGGCAAGAGACAGGGTCAGGACTTGAACACAGACCTGTAATGCCAAGATGGTGGCCTTTCTGGTAAAGAGAGCTGTTGGGTCACTTCCCTATGAAACACATGAACAGGTTCCTGACAGTCCATTGGTTGTTATCTCTACCTTACCTGAGTAACTCCCACTCGTGCTAGGCTTAAAAACCCAGGGAAGGTGCCCATTCATTTAGGACTCTTTTTAGTGTGAATCATATCTTCTTTAACTCTGTATGGTGGCTACCTTTCCTAACACATGGCAGATATTCAATATGCATTAGCTGAAATTCTATTCTACAGATAACACTCCTGAGATTCAGCGATAGAACGAACTTCAGGCCACACAGCTAGGAAATATAGGAACTACAGTTGTATCTAGAGCTTTCTAACCCATCTACCACTGAGTTCCATACAGCAAAATTTCCTATTATATAACAACTGAAGTTCTATCATTGTGGTTATTTCCATTTTTTCTGTCAGTTTCTTAATGTATACTACCAACTAATAATCATAAAATTGAGTTATTTCAGTTTTTATCATAATGAGAGTAATGTAAGCCTATTAGAGAACATTAGAAGAGAATAGGAAGAAAAATTAAATAAACAACTCCAGAACATTTTAAATAAATATTTTCTTCCAATATATTTTTGTCTTTTTCTGTCATTTAGAGCCTTATATAATTTGGAATCCTGTTTTTTTTTTAAACTTAATATTATAAATATTTCACCACTTAATTCAATCATTTCAATAATTTCTCTATTTACCATTTAAATGACTTAAAATCATTATTTTTCAAGTTCAATAATTACTTTCTAAAGACTCCAAAATTCCATGGGGTGGACAGTCAACTAAACAGCTCCTTCTATTTACTACAAAAATAAGTATATTGTGAAATTTTTTTCTTTCTGAATTTTAGAACTTTTTTCAGAAGAATTTTCTATAAAAAAGTTATTGAGTTCTTATGTATATACATTTCAAGGCTCTTGACATCGATTGCCAAATTGCTCTCCAAATGAGTTGTGCTGAATTTTCTCCCCTCTAACAGTGATTTGGATTTTTCTATCATTTTAAATTTGATAATTTTTTGAAATACATACACAATCATAATGTTTTGAATTGCAATAGGAAAGAAATGCTAAAAATGGTTTCATTAGGCCCCTCCTTTCTTCTCTTATACATGAAGAAAGAGTGAGGACCAGTTCAATGGCCAAGCCATTGTCACAGTAATTTTGGGGGATGAGTTGACTGCAGTCGCTTCTATCAACTCCCACTTCCATGAACTGTCCTGAGGACCTAAACACAACCTAACAATCTATTCACCTGCAATGGAAATGCTGCCCATTAGCCATCACTTGACATCTTAATTTTGTTTATTCCATCCAGGGAAGCAGCTTTTGAAATATCTGGACCTGGCGTGTGACAAGTTTCCCTCAATGGTGAGAAGAGGGCATTTCCTGGTGACACTCTCCTACCTGCCAGAATTCTGCAGGGAACCTTGTATCTACTTAGCACTTCCTCCTCCTGGCTGGAGTTTCTGGAGCTCTGTTAGTCCTGCTTGACATGCACCTTGGCAGCTTGCACTACATCCTTCCTGTGGGCCTCTGCATTTCCCGTTCCCGCTCAGTGTTATGGCAGCCTACCTCATCGCCAACCTCAGGCCAGGAACAAGTGTTGCTCCTGCCCATCTGCTCTGTTGGCCTGATTTCCCTTTTGCTAAGCAATTCCATGCTCTTCCCAGGAGAGCTGAAGGAGCTGCAAGTTAGGCTTCTCTCGGATGCTCTCCCTTGTTCTCCATCACCATCAGAGCTGTTGCAGAGTATATAGATGCGCTTTCTCCACCAGGAACCAGGAAGTCCACTGTTGTGACCACTGCTTGCTCAGTGTGTGTCCTGCACCACATGAGACAGAAGCACATCACCAACAGTCTCGAGGTGACTTTCCAACTCCCAGCCTCTTTTGTGTGTGGACATGCAAATCATTCCATCATCTGCTTACATCAGCCTGTTTCTCTGCCCAGACACCTATCTATGACCATGGCTTAGCTTTCAAGTTCCTCCCTATATTATAACACCTCTCTGTCTCTAGTTGCGCACTCAAGTTCATTGTATGGCAGCCTACCTAGGAAAGGCATACAAATGCTGAGAAGCAGTAGAATGAGATAAGAGTGTTGTGGATGAATGAGGGTTTGATTGAGCTCTGGTGGAAGAAAAACTGATCTGGGGATAGCAAGAGGCTTGTGTGGCCTACTCTGCCTAGAATGTTCCTTCCCACTTTCAAACTGGTGGACCACAGTCATCTTTTACAGCTTTATAGCCTTTGCAATTCATTAGCCACTTTTTGAAGTTTTCAATAACTATGCTGCCTCCAATCTTAAATTTCTTTCCTAGCTAGTCCTAAGGCACTTGGTCAACATCTCTGCTCTATCATGTCTCACACTGACTTGACATTTTTTTAATGTCTGACTCCCCCATAACTGAAAGTGGCATTCAATTTTTTTTAAGTGTATATATTCATTTTTTCTTATCCTTAATATCTAATAGTTTCCATGTTCTAGGTGGATGATCAAACTGCTTGCTAAAAGAATGAACACAACATGTAAGATAGAATGAATACTGGAATGAATGAACAAATGAACGAACAAACGAACGAACGAACAAACGAATGAATGAATGAATGAACCAAGTTGATGTGACTTGAAAAGAGGTGCTCTGGAAGCTCTCCCATTTGTCCCAATTACTATAATGTCTGAGATGGGAACACACACATTCAAAACATAAATTAGCATCTTTCAAGTCTGGATGTGGGCACGCAGTCATCTGACTAGAAGTTTTCACAGGACATTGGATATGGGAAATGCTTGATAAATACTGATCAACAAATGTGCTTGATAGTTTTTCTCAGACTAACCCCAAGACTAGATTGCAAAGGTTAAGCTTTATAGTCAGTATAATTCACTAGTCTTTGGCCAACTGGAAAACATCCTACACTTTCCTCCAAGTAACAATTCTATACTTTTCTCCATGACAAAGGTCACACCATGAGCCAGTAATTACTTCTAAGAACCTAAGATACCCCGCTAACCAGTCTCACATTTATTAAGGAGGTGAACTCTTGCATGAAGAGATGGTCATTCTATAGTCGCGAGGAAATACAAAACTTAAGGTTCCATACCTTTCTTGATCACCAAAAAATTCGCCTAAACTGAAAACATCCTTGGAAGAATTATGTCTCGTAGAGTATTCGAAGAACTTTTTGTACACTCTAACTTGAGGCTATTTGAGAAAATGTGACAGTGTCACTTACCCACAGTTCTTAAGTACAATGGACTCATTCTTGCCAAGTGGCCTTAGAGCTGCTGGTGGAGTGACAGTCACTCTTTGCCCTTCTCTTCTCTGACATGCATGTCTGTGCTTTGTAATTGAAACTAAATACGGCACTGGGGTATTTTTAAAATCAAGAGATTGGAAATACTTATTGGAAGAGGCTGGCTTACAGGTTGGGGGCTTGGCACTGGCACCAGCTCTGGGGCTTGGAGACTGTGGCAGGATTAAGGCTGGCCAGAAGCAGAGGGAATGTGGAAAGGGCCAGGTTTGGCTTAAGAGCCTTAGCGTCAGCTGCTATAAACTGGCAAATGGATAAGTAATTTTTTCACAGCCAGCAGTAAAATGAAACTTATGGAAACAATAAAGTAAATGTTCTGTCTAGCCAGTGAGTCAAATTAGAGAAGAGTAGATTTTTCCAACCAGGCATGAAAATGAATGTAGTTCGGTTGTCTTAGCATAGCGAGGAAGGCATTTCAGGTTTTGCGATAATGAGAGACATCAGAGGTCAGCAATGATGGCCCATGGGCTACAGCCAGCCTCACTGCCTATTTTTGTAGGGTCATCAGAGAAGAATGGTTTTGACATCTTTTAATGACTGGAAAAAATAAAAGAATATTTCATGACACATGAAATCATACACAATTTGAATTTTGGTGTCAATAAAGTTTCATTGAAACACAGCCACCTCATTCATTGACCAAGTGTCTGAGTCTGCCTTGGCAGAGTTGGCAGAGTTCCTAGATCTCTAGGAAAAGATCTCTACAAAAGAGACCCCATAGCCTGAAGAGCCAAGAATGTTTATTTACTACCTGCACTTTTCAGATAGTAAATGCTAACCTACAAGGTCAGAGATGATTAACTCTGGCAAGGTTAGTCATCTCACCAGTGAGGCCATAGCGACATATAACAAGTGCAAGGCATAGTTCAAATTGGAAAAAGAAAATCTAGACTCCTGGTCCAGTCCATTCTCCATAGAATGTCCTGCAGGAGATATCCGAGTATGGGTACTCTCAATTTCCAGGAAGTTCTGCCCATAGGAAATACTTTAACTCCACCTACCAGAGAAAAATGTTTCTGATGTTGAAGTAAAGTAATCCCACTCCCACCTCAGAAGCATCTTTCTTAACTGCAAACTTTTTCTGCACTGAAAAGGATTAGTGAAGCATAGTCCATTTTGATCAAACTCCTACCATCTTTCACAGTTAGTACTTTGTATTTTTCAAGGGGCTTTCACATGCACTCTGCCATTTTATGTTCATAATATCAGGAAATAGGCCAATATCCTAGTTACAGGTAAGAAATGAGAGGATTAAGGATGTGGTAAATGGTGTCCCACACAAAGAGTATGTTGAAGCCTTAGTTCCCAAGGTTTGGAACTTGGGCCTTTAGGGAGATAATTATGTTTAAATGTGTTTATAAGGATGAGGTCCTAATTCAAAACCAGTGGTGCCCATTTAAGAGGAGGAGCCACCAGAACCTCCCTTCTTCCTTCAAGCCCCGAGGAAAGGTCATGGGAGGTTACAGCAAGAGGGAGTCCTACTGCCAGCAAGAAGAGTTCCCACCAGAAACCAGGCCTGAAGGTGCTTTGACCTTGGACTTCCAGGTTCCAGATCTCTAGGAACAGTTGCATCTGCTGCTTAAGTTACCCAGTCTGTAGTATTTTGTCATGGCTGCCTAAACAGATGGGACAGTTAACCTGATTAATCCACATGTTCCAAATAATCTAGTTCGCCAGTGGTAGAGAAGGGATTCATCATGCATGGCACAAATATTTACTAAGCATCTACTAAATATAGGTAGTCTACAGAGGTGACTGTCATTAATGAAAGAATTGCATCGACACAAGCAAGACACAAATTTACAATGATAAATGCTACCAAAGAGAGGAATAGGGCTCTGAGACATTAATAAGGGGCACTGACTTCCTCATGGTATTCAAAGGAGGCTACTCAAGACAACCAAGAGCTAAAGGTAAAGAAATGTTACGAAGTCAGGGAGGGAATGATCCCAAGAGGTAGCATAAACAAAGTCCTGGTGGTAACCAGAAGCATATGGTGTTCAAGGAAATAAGAAAGGGCCAATATGGCTGGATCAAAAAGAGATGAGGACACTCTTACACTGCTGGTGGGAATGTAAACTGGTCCAGCCACGATGGAAAGCTGTTTTGAGGAAAAGTCAAAACAAGCTAAAAACCAAACTGAAGTACACAATTCAGGGTTGGGGGGAAGTGGGGGGGGGAGTGAGGGGGAGAATGATCAGGGAAAGGAGAGCCCTGGGGATTACAAAGATGTGAAATAATTTTATTTATATATATATATGAATAAATTATTTTTTAAAAAAGAAAAAATAATTTAAAAAATAAGAAACAAAAAAGAGATGGGGAGGAACAAGATGAAACTGAAGATGAGAACAGATGTGGTCAAATGATTTTGTCAGCCATTTACATCTACAGTGTAGAAAACAGACTGAAGGGAGCAGATTAAGGAGCAGCAGGAAGGCCTGTTGAGAGAATGTTGTAAGTAGACTGGACAACAGAGGTTGGTTTGAAGATTTAAAGAAGGAAACAGTTATAAGAGCTATTTTCCAGGTAATATCATCAGGAATTGTGATTGAAACAGTATGTGACATTGAGAGGGAAATATTCGTATTTAATAAGATGGATGAGATGAGTGTGATATTTGCTGCGATGTGAAATAGTGTAAAAGGAGGTCCATGCTTTTCGGACAAAGATCCCCAGCAACATACCCGCAATGCAACACAGTTGAGTATGTCAACTTGTTGCAGTAAGAGAGAATCCAACAACAAGGAATCATTTGATATCTTAATAATAGAAGACATAGAAGACTCTATTATAGAATTAGGGCTTCTCTTAGGTAATTTGGGAAATGAGGCTTTGTTCTACTTTGAATATTAGCAGGGAGTGGGGGTAATGCTATCATTTTGAGTCTTCATAATTCTTGCCTACGATGCCACAAAATAGGATAACACTGATTGGTAGAAATAAAACAGGGTCATATTTTTCAGATCATGTCTGGGGTGATGTCTGGTCATTTATGTTTTTGTCTGTATTCAGACATTATGGGAAGATCTTTTTCAACTTGACTTGACTGATGTTAGGGTTCTTTGAAATTATTCATGTCTAATAGGAAAAGACCACAGGCTAGCTATAAGTGACAGAAAGTACCCAGCAACACCACAGCCTAACTGATAGGAAGAAGAGAGTTCCTAATGGCCAGAGCAGCTTTCCTCTTTCTCAGTTCTTCCTGTAGCCAAGGACAGATAAAGATTGTAGGCTATTCTTCAGGATATTCAGCCATTGCTGAGCTTTTGCTGATGGGGGGGTTATACAGACCACAAAATGCAGTCAGTAGTAGGACTTGGGTATATCACTGCTGTACTTTTAATGTTGCAACACAAGTTGCTAACCATCTGATGAGACAATGAATGCATTGTAGTATTTGTAACTCTGGACAGGATACATCAACCAACTACATACAACACAGGCAATTACCAGCTACAGAAACAAAACATAGTTCTTGTCTTAGACCTTGAAGGCATGGATTTAGATTATCCAACTTGGGTAATAAAAACACATCCCAAACTCCAAATGATTTCTTCTTGAGATCCAAATGACATTTTTCTCTTTTTTAAGGCTATTTCTTGACTTCTACTTAGGTGCAACAAAGCTATTTGGTATAGCATAAATTTCCCACTGGTTAGGGCTATATGATGATCAGTTAGTTAAATTTAAATTTAAACTGGTTTGCTGGGTCTCCAGGGCAGAAGTTGTACCACTTTGTGCTATTTGATAGGTTCAGAGATAAGTTCCAGATCATATTTCTACTCTAGGAATTATAGCTTGCGTAGCAATATGAGAGAAAAGAGGCAATTTATTCCTCTTGGGAGTTTTCCCAAGTTACCTGTACTTGCCTCCTTTGGGGAGTTTTGGGTGTTATTTTCAGGAAATCACATATATCCAGGGTCTGTGACCTTGTTTCCTCTTGCTGTGGAGGCGGGTGGCATGAGTGCAAGGACAGAATTGTCTGTACCGAGAAGAGCAGTTGGTGACCCGCTATTGAAGAAAAGCTGAGTAAAGCTGTTTCAATTCAGGGTGAATTTTACTAAAATTATCCCCTTTGAAATTATATATTCCAGTTTAATGTTTCAAACTCCTGATTGATTGCTCAAGTTAGAACTGTGATAACAGTGGTTGGTGTTCCTCAAGTGGCTGCAAATGCCAGCTCTTGGGAAAATGACAGTTCTTTGAGAAATAATCAGGTTCACTGCACATCTCTCTACAATAGGAAGATTATCACTGGGTTCACAGAATTACCTATGATGGCCTTTCCCCCGGTACTAAAGGTTCTTTACTACTAACTAGAGAACTGTGAAAAAAGGAGGAGGCATTTCATTTTAACTTCATATTGATGTCCATAATTCTCTCACTAGCTCTCTCAACACAAAGGATATTTTGCTTTAAAATAAATTCCTTTCATGTGGTTTGAACATTTCTTTCCTAGAAAGTAGATACATTGGTTAGATGAACTCTCAGGTTCCCTTTGTATCCCTGGAATTCTAGTATTCTAGGGTTCCTGATTCAAATGCCACACATTAAAGGAATCAACATTGAAGATAATATAGAGCAGGAAAGTGATGGTGATAATGGAGATGCAGCTGCTGTATTAGTGGCAGTGAAGAAGTATACTCAGGGGTAAAGGGTTTATCTAGTTTTTATTTAAATTCAATTTCCAAAAAATTTTATAGGTTTTAATCCTTCTTAAAGTTGGAAGATGACTCAACAGGAGGGTATTATTTTTCATTAGTTGTGAAATGCATCTTAGATTCAGGATGTTTAAGATAAAGATAACACATTGGAAATCAATGAAAGGATCAATAATTTGTGGTAACTCAAAGACTCACCTTATCCTAAAGAAAACTGTTGGTCCAATCCTAGAAGATCAGAAACTTACCATGTACTTTAGGGTAAGTGAGCATTCAGGCTCTTTATAAATAAAGGCTCAGGGCTCCATTTGACTCATGGTGGCCATGAGTCAAACTGAGTGCAATGCTGGGAATGCAAGCATTGGTGCAGAGGCAAAAAAGAGAAAAGAAAAATACCAGATGATGTCACTTATGTGTGCAATATAGAGAAACCCAACAAAGGGTCAGATAAAGCCAAACTAGCAAACCCTACAAAACTGACCATAGAACTGAAGCTGCCAAAGAAGAAAGGGTGAGAATAAAGTGAAGAGGGTTCACAATGCACTGTATTGGTGACCAGAGTGGTATATATGGGTGGTGGACTGGGGGTGCATCAGGGTGGTCGACTAGGGGAGTGATGGCAGCAACATCTGAAGGAGAAGGTCTTATTGAACACTGACAATGTAGTCACCCAATGTTTTTTCAATAAAAACAAAAGCAAACAACAAATACAAGGACTACATCCATGTAGCTGAGATGACAATTACACATGGGATTATATGGCTATATTTATGATTGGGATAATGAATAATGCCTCATTACAAATATATAAAGTAAAATGATTTCAACACATGATAAGTATGCCTGAGGACAGAACTAACTAGCCAGCTATTGGAAATAAATTTAATAATAAAAACCCACCAGAAGAAACAACTGCTCATCTGAATTTAAAGAAAAGTTTTCCTACCATCTGCTCTTGTTAACATTTTATATCACCATATTTGCCTGCTCCCTTCCAGAGTACAGTGCTGCTAAGCTCTTCACGCAGAATAAGCCACCCGGCACAAAACAGATCAGTTGGCGGGAAGCATGGGAGTGAATGCAAAAGGTACTGCACCATCTCCAGACCACCTTCACTGCAGTGCCACCTTCACCAGCAAAGTAGACTCCAGCATTGCAGAAATCAGCGCTGAACTTCTCCAGGAAAACTTTTTATCATGGGAATGAAAGACAAAAACATGAGTGACAAGGTGATGACAAGGGTGGCCTCAGAGTTCATAAGGGTTGCTCCAGTATCTTTACGAGTCCAGGACCTCTATACTAGTCCAGGATCATGCGCTATGATGCCCAGAGTAGTCCGTCTAAGGACTGGGAGGCCTGGGTCTGCCCTGAGGAAGAACACATGCACAGAAGTACCATCAGCAAATGTCCCTGAGCCATCTGTAAATGTCTGGGACAGTATAGACAGAGGAGGCATGAAACGAGATGCCAGTCTTGGTGGTGATGGCAATGGATGTCTAATTTTCTGCTCTTAATAGAAGCACATAGAAAACTGGGTGTGGTGATGTGTGCCTGTAATCCAAGTGCTGAGAGGCAAGAGGCCAGGAATAGCTTGAGTTTGCGGGTTTGAAACTACTCTGGGCAACACAGTGAGACCTGGTCTCAAAAAAAAGGGGGGGGAGAGAAGCACATGGAGACAAAGTACTTAGTCAATGGGTCCTGGTAGGTCCTATCCCAAAAGCTTAGGGTATTAAGGAGAACTAAACTGAGTATGGCATGGAGCAAGCATACCACCATCCTCTAGGAAGTTGATCTGTCTGGAGTGTGTTCTCTTGTGTGAGAAAGGGAACCTAAGCCAGGGTTAGGCTCGGTGTCTGAGCCAGTTGCTTTGAGTACAATTTTTATAGAGAGAGAATAGCCAGGTTAGGAGGAAGACTCAGACCTTCTTTCAGGGTAGATAATTTGAACCCCTGCGAAGATAGTCCAGGAGTCCCCTAAAAGCGCAGAACTCCAGAGAGTGGACCTGGATTGACAGTTTACAACCAAGAGGATTGTAATTCTGATGGACATATGTTTTGGGACACCTCGCTAGGCCTACACGGAGCCATAGCAGATTTTCTCCAAGACCTGTGCTCAGTGGGGACATAAGCCATCTGCAGAAGAGCTGCAGAGATAAACCAACCTTCTTGCTCTCCTCCTATCCATAGCAGGCAATTGTGCCTGGCAAGGAAGGGCCTCCTGTTCGTTGACCTTTAGAACCAACGAGATTTTGTGGTGGGTAAGTTAGTGAGGAGGTGGGCCAGGTATTGACACAGCTGTGTCCACTTGGTTATTGAAGAAAGATAAGGGCTTAGGGTAGGAAAAGTCCTGGAGCATGGAGACACAGTTGTGAAGCATTTTGTGTTGCCTGTTTCCCACCTGAAGGAGGCATTGGAATAGAGGGAAAATAGACTTAAGTACAATGAAAACCATAGTTCAGAATTCTCCCCAAAGAAATGCATGTTCATACACCTTCAAAAAGGGAGCAAGTTTCCAGAACTAGGGAGGTTTGTACACACTCTCAAGACTAATAATCCCTGTTTAAATACACTTTTGGATCGAGGAGATAGTTTGTTTATAAAACCTAGTGACCTCTCTGGCAACTTCCCAAAGTGTGGTGCCTACAGAATTGCCTAAGAATCACTTGGTGCAGTCACCTAGTACATGCTGAAAGTGCACATTCCTGAGCCCCTTCTTAGAATTAAAGAATTAGACTCATTTAGGGTGAAGTCCTAGAATTTTCATTTCAAAAAGGCACTCAGGTACAATTTATGCATTACATGGTTTAAGAACGCCCGAGAGTTGAGTAAAGCAGTAAGAAAGGGTACCCAAGTTTGCAACAAGAATATTGGAAACTAGATTGACTGTCAATTAATTATGGACCCCAGAAGGTGGGTAGAGCTTTGGGTTGGCTGATGGAGTGAAGGGAGGATGTACAAACACAGTCCAGTACTTACCTTCATCTGAACACTTTAACATATGGCTTTTATCGTTGAATTTTCCTCATTCCACAAAGGGAGAAATCAAGGCTTAGAGTGCTTGCATAGCAATAGAGCAAAATGAGAGAGCCAGGTTTTAAATGCAAACCACCTGAATCAGTGCTGATGCTATTTTAAAAATTACTCCCAGACAGTAAGCCAACTGGAATTACACAAGAGAAATTATATCTATCCATGCATATGTATATACATACACACGTATATCTGTGTATATATATATGTATAATGCTCACTATACACACACAAAAATTCTGAACATTTGTCTTTTCCAGTGGTATGGCAATATACTATGGAATGAAATATATGTTCAGAAGAAACAGGAGACACAAAATGTGATGAAAATGAATTCCTGGCCACGTGTGCAGTGGGCAAACAGACTTGCCATACAATTTGGAGTAGCTGGAAAGACTTTCAGGAGAATCATTTTGGAAGAGTCAGAAGAATTTGAATTAGCTCAACCATCCATAGTACCTGAGTTTAAGAAGACTGGAATTCTCAAAAAATCCACTTAAATATTACTTTTGATAAACAAGAATATTCGCAGAAGACAGAGAAGGGATTCTTAAACAAAGAAAAGCTTCATACTTTACAGTCACCAGTTCCTTGACAGCCTTTCATGGGGAAAACCAACTCTGCTGAGTGCTTACTGTGTACCAGGTGCTAAATGAGTCTTCAGGGAGTCTTCACTTTGGCTTATGTGTTAGTATTACCATGCCCAGTTTTAAAATGGCACCCACTTGGCCAAAATTTATCAGTTAGGAAATGACGGTCTCTAAGCCAGCTCACGCCTGCTGACTACAGGTGCCACTGATGAGGGGGCATGCTTGGAGATTTAGGGCATTTGACACTATCCACCAAGAGAAGAGAGAAACATTGGAAAGATCCTATGTGACAGAGGACCTGGTATTCACCAGAGGCCATAATTGATTATGTTTTGAAATCAGAGTGCATGGGGTTATCACTTCTTGAGTAAACTACCTGAGCAACTGTGAGATTGAGAAAGAGGAATATCTTTTTATCAACTCGTTCCATCTGGCAAACAAGTCCATCCCCAGAGGAGAGTTTCCCCCATTTGAAAACATGTTTATTTCAACTCTGAGCTGTGCTTTGTTCACAAGTCTAGGGAATTGTCCTGAAGGGCACTGACCTTGTTTTAAGGGGTCCTCACTGCAACTCACATTCATTTTAGTCCCACAGTCTAGCCTTTGAGGACCCACATTCTGAAACATGGATTGGCAGGCTGCCAAAATATGAAGAGAAAAGGATTTGTAAAGGAGCAAACATGTCTGCCCATGTGTTCACTCACACCCGCTTTGTCTCAATGGGTTACCTCTGCTCCCAGAGCAAGTAGGGGCACTTGCACAACCCACTGAGATGAAGGTTCTGAAGCTCAGCAAGATGCACCCCAAAATAGACAGTACATGCTCAGTTATCCTTGAAGCTTGATCTATAGACACCACAACCCTAAAATCATCTCCTCCCTCCCAAGGTATTCATGTTTCTCAGTGAATTAACTTATCCAAGTTTTCTTGTCAACATGTTCTAGTAATTTGTTGCTGCTGTTGTTCATTTCAGTGTCCTTGTCAATCTCTATGGGTTTCTTGGTTTTGCTTCAGAGATTCTGGTTTACACAGGAATGCAGTGCTTAGGGCATTCTCAGCTCCATATTCCTATAACACCCTCCTCAGCATGATCATAAGAAGAGCTAATATCATAAGAAGAGCCAGGTGATAGTCTAAGTGATTGCAAATTTTTACTCATTTAAATCTTTTTTAATTATGCTGTGAATTAGGGCTGTTTTAGAGGTAAAGAAATGAGACACTGGATATTCCAGGCAATACCTTATATCACATTGCTTACATGTGACACAGCAGGACTTTGAAGTTTGTTTATTTTCACAAACTGTGTCCTTAATCAGAAAACTTTTTTCCATCAATATATCTGTGCTTCAATCCTAATGTTGCCCATAGTGGTTTTACATCACTCATGATCAATGACCAATTCACAAATATATATATAACACAGGAGGAAGAAAATTGCCACAAATATTTAAAAAATTCTTTAGGTGGCAATAAATAATAATGACAAGTATTTATTCAGCTAATTGTATTTTGCAGTCTTTAGAATTTTTAAAGCATCCCTGCAAAGTTGTGTTTTTGACCCACATTTTTAAATCTATAAATTAGACAGGTGAAATAGAGTGCTCAAGATCACCAGCCTGTGTATGGAGATTTAAACCCAGATTTGCCAGATTTGGCATCCTCCGCTCTTTCCACCATGGCTTGCAAGCTTCTGACCACTGGTTACGCCCCACTTTGCATAGTCAAATAAACCCTTAGAAACAGTGACTGTAGTCACTATAGAACCTTTAACAAAGAAGAAAGGAAGCATTGGCCATAATTAGACATATATTCTAGAACTTAGGGAAAAAATAGTTTCTGAAAAGAGTGAAGTGTGACTCCTTGGCAACACACTGAGTTAAAATTGACTTTAAAAACAAAAAAAAAGCATCACAGGAAAAATTCTACCTGAACAATCACAAATATGTTAGTCCTCTGTAACTGCTATTACCATAGATAGAGCAGAACACAAATTCACAATCAACAACAGAAATTTTTTTAGCACAGTCATGGCACTCTTCCAGCCAGGTTGGGCTCTGGGGAAAGTCCTGTTCTGAGTCACAACTTCCTATTTCCCTTGGTATCATCACAAGGCCTAAAGGGAGTGAGCCAGCACTCCGACTCTTTCTTACAAAGAATTATATTTTTGAGAGCTTTAGTCTCAGAACTAGTCACATATCTAAGGCTCCACCCCAAAATGTCATCACTGGGGATCTCAGTTTAGTATATAAACCCATCACAATGAAGGACATCAAGGAAAAAATAAGGGTCATGTGTGAAAAAAACAAAACCAACACTGTATAAAGGGATCACTAATGATCTCAGGTTTAAAAGAAAGGCCTGGGTTGTGAAAAGAGGCATGGAAAACAAAGGATACAAGCCAGCAATGAGGATAGGAGGAAAACCCCAAACCTAGATTTCAGGAGGTTTAAGAAATGTTCCAGAAGGCATTGAGGAGAATTCCCAGTAGTAAGAAGAATGAGGAATGGAAAGGCTCACGGTCTGGGGACAATGGGTGTAGTGTTGAATGCTAACAGGGAAAAATAGGACAACTCAACTTCCCTATGGAAAAAGTGGTCTTCTATTAGGATATGCTGTGACAAATGTGTTGAGTAGGGAACTGAACCCTGAAACAGGCAGAAAAAAAAACTCCTCAATGCTCCAAATGCATGTAAATCTCCACGGTGAATGAACTCAACCCACATGGGTCAGGGATTGGGGATGGAGGGCAACTGTAGCTGGACCTGGAGGGACCAAAGGGACAGGAATTGGCTGTCCCTCTTTGACAAGAGGGAACTGAGAGGAAGATAGAAAGTAAAAATATCAATACATGGCATATTTTATTCAATGTGTAGGTTTTTATTAGAGCAAATATTTCTATAAGCATGGAGATTTGCTAAACCAAATAAATGTCCCAAATATCCTTGTTAAGTAATAATCTAAAATGAAGTAAAAATGGGTGAATTACAAATAAATCTATTTCTGCAAATAATCTAATGAAAACTTCTGAAGTTTCTTAACACCAACACCTTATTAAACGATTTTCAAAGTTTAATAATAGATGTGAAAACTATAATTAATGGAATCATTCAGATGATCCTGGACTTTTCCAAAGTCAAGAACTCCATTTGATCTAGTATTTTTTATGAATTGCATTTGCTATCACAAAACAAATTTTACTGGGTAAAATAATTGTCAGAAAAATAAACAAATGAGAAGATATTAAATATAAATAATGCTAGAATGTTATACATATGGAAGTGTAGTATCCTAAATTGAATATTGCCAACAGTTATAAAACAAAGCATCATCGAGATATAGAAGAGATAATCTGAAGCGAATGAAAAATCACAACCATGAAGTAGAAATAACTATTTCTGAAATCTAACAGATCTTGAACACCATAGGAGAAATCATCAGTGTTCTCTCCTAAAGTGATGGTGACAAAGGCAGACAGGTTTTCAAAATGGCAAAGGTTGTAACTAATTAACTTAACACCTCTTTCAAGCAAAAGTGAGAACCACTCAGGAGAATTGAAGCCCCTATCAGACACATGACTAATGTGCAGTGAATAAAATGTTGCCTATTTCAGTAGAAAACTATGCTAATGGTGAAAAGGATATAGAAGCCAGAAGCAGGTTCTCTGGTGATACTTGGCAGCTGATGTTTTCCCAAACAATAACCACAAATCTGAGGTCATCGTGAGACTGAAGTCATTTCACCAAAGTACGTGACCTCCCTGGGTGCTGGTTGGGTTCTGGTTGGTAAATCGGAACATGGGCATCAGCTGCCCTTTCAAATGGGTTATCTTACAGAGCTGGGCACCAAGTTTTATCTGAAGTCATCAGCTTGGGAGGTTTTACTGTTTTTATATCATGGTACCAGAAAAGTAAACCAATACTTTTTTTTAATCAGTGGGCACCAGTTTTGAAGAAGAATTTGTTCATGGTATTCCTTATTTTCAGCAAAGACTTTCCAAACTTCAGTGAGCAAATGATTATACCATCAAAAGAAAAATAAATCCTGCAGTCCAGAATCTGACCAACACAGAGCAAGCTGTTCGAAGATGAATTTTTCTCTTAATATTTCCCAGAAACTCATTTATCTTAGAGGAATTAAGGCAATTAAGTACAAAAGGAATGTTCCATCATACTGTCTGGGGGCCTTCGTAGCAAACAATGAACACCTCCCAGGGGGAGGGGATGCAAGGTCAGAGCCCCCATCAGGTCTGGGGAACAAGTGTCCCCACTAACCACCTTCCCCCCACCCCCACCCTCCTGAGCTACAGGGCAGCAGGTCAGTGGTTTTTCTGGGGCTCCTTCTTGTATGGCCAATTGTCTGGAAACCAAAGACCTGGCCAAATTCTAAGAGTAAGTACCTCTATTTAAAGAAAAAAAATCTCCATTTAAAAGTATCTTTAAATATATCTATTTAAAGATAATTACTAAACACAATTACTTGTACCCACATAATTCTTATAAAACAAAATTTACCAAATTAATCCTGTCTGTGTGAGCTGAGAACTTAGCAGTCTACATTTCCTAAGCAGAGATTTTAAACTATCTCTACAGAAAGAGTAGATAAACATGGACTGAATGATGACTACATAAGGAAGAGGCTTATTAACTAGATGAATAACAGGATATAGATGCTTTTTGCATATCTGATAAGTCTATAGTTGTGTGTTGATATATGGGGGGGGAAGATACACCTTTTGGAAATACTATATATGCAGCATATTTTTATGACTCATATGGACATAGACAAATCAGATACATGAAATTTTGATGCAACTCCTCTGAAGACATCTTGCCAGCCCTGGAAAACATTTTAGTTTTAAAGAATTTTCCTAAAGTGCCAATTTACAAAAATGTATACATACTCACTTCCTGATTTTCATCTCATTTTTGAGTGAATTTTAGAGGAAGGTTGAGCCTAGGCAAAGGGTGAGGCTGAGAGGTACTCATTCTTCACATTGCTAGGAAATGAAATAGGATATTTTTAATGTTTGGTGCACCCATTTTGATATCACTAAATCAAAGTAGTCATCTCAAAAATTTTTCTGAGACCTGATTTTCATACATTAATCTGCATTTCAGACTTTGGAACTCCATAATCGTAAGGACAGAAGTCTTCAGTACATAAGAAATCCACTTTCTGTGTTTGCAGTAATTCATTGTGTTTATATTTGTGAGGAAAGAAAGATGGAGGCATAAGTTGTGTTGGTTTGAGAATCAATATCGATAACTCTCCATCCTTCCAAACGGTCTTTTCCTGCCAGTCAGGACTACAAGTAGATTGCTTATTGTAATAGATGCTTTGCTTGTACGCAACAAAAACAGAGTCTGGCTGAGCTAAGTGAGAGCAGGCATCATAAAAGGATTCTGGGTAGTGTATGCAAAGACAGATCTTGAGAACCTGCTCAGCGGCCAGGTCTTGGGAAGACTCCCAGTCACTGGATCTCCTGGGACAGTCTATAGAAAAGTACCATCAGTTTCAGTTCCACTGGCAATCTGTCCCTTAGCACCTCTGCCCAAGTTTCCAAACATCCCATATGCCCTTTACATGATCAGGACTATTGGGGTCACACAACTGACAGCAAAGTCATATCGGTGAAGGAAGGCAATTTCAAGGGAAAGACAGGCACCATTCCCAGAAGAAAGGGTTGGTATGCTGTTATTGAAAGAAAACAATAGATCCCTTAGAGAGCTGAACTATAGCCAGACACTCATTTTCAAAAATACAGGCTTAGCCTCACCTATTTCATGTAATAAGGGCTTTGACTGCAAGTTTAGCAAGAATGAGCAGGGTGTTGTACAACATGTCTCTGTTCTTTTAATAACACTACTCCCTACGGCAAGGGGTGGGGCTATTGGGATAGTTGCACTGCTCAGCTGCTCAGCCTTTATACCCTCTCAGGTAGAGTCTTCAGTCCTTGGTTTTATATTTCAGGACACAGAAAATTTGTCTCGACTCTCCTTCCTTCCTTTCTTTCTGCTCCATAATCTAGATGACCTAGGAACCAAGCAAGTCAATCTCCTCAAGTCCATTCTCCTGTTATGGAGAGGACCGGCAACTGGCATCCTTATGCTGTTCTCTCTGTATCTGTCCAGCAGCAAGTGGAAACGCAGATCCAGTGTCTGCAGGCTGTTTCCATACTTGCACCGAGATGTCTCTTCCTTGAGCACCAAAGTTGCCTGGTAAGCTACTGCATATTGGCAGTGCTGGGCAGTGCCCTTCAGAAACTCCATCCAACTCCTACAGAACCCCTTCCCTTCACATATCAATGTGGCCACCAAGTCAAGTCCCCAGGGTCATCTTCTCTGCTCCTGATGCCCTTCTATGATTCTAGGCTCGAGACACTTCTCAGTTTTCCTTCTAGAGATGGTAGTTACTCATCGTGAATTCTTTCACATGTGTCTTTTTGTGCCCCGGGTCCTTCTAATAGCTATGTAAAAGTTCCCATGTCAATTTGTCTCTACTGGAAATACTGAGAGGCTTTCCATCTTCCTTTGTGAATGCCAACTGATACAAATGCCAAAAGACTGGATTGCATAGACAGTAGGCTGGTAAGTCTGCCACCACATCATACTTGGAATGTGCATCTCATATAAAAGAAGGCTTAGGGAATGTGATAACCAGCCTCAATGATTTGAAAAGCTTTCATCTGAAAGGGGGATTATATATTATCCTGTGCAGCTCCAAAGGGTAGAGCTAGCGTGAGTGAGCACAGGATCTGGGGAAGCAGGTTTCACCTCATGAGGAATGGTCCTTTTAAGCACTTGAACTGTCCACAAAGGGATGCACTAGGAAACATTTGTTGGGAGTTAACCAAGCAGAGAATTGGTTTCCATCCTTCAGAGAGCCTGGAGAGCTGCCCACCTGAGTGACTTGTGGGCCAGTTCAACTCTTGAGGCCTGATAGTCCCCTTGTAGAATCTGTAGGCTTTAATCAAAGACTTGGTCATTTCCTCCTAGCACTTGAGGACAAAGAGTTTAGTGATCCGCAGGAAACAGTAACAATTATCCTCTGTGATTTATGTTGGCCCCAAACTAATTTAAAACAACAACCCTTCTCCAAGATGGAAGAAATTCAACTTTCACTCTTCTATGCCCAGCTGAAAGATAACATTAATGAATAGAAGATTCTCTTCATTTGCCCCCCTTTCTGCTTTTACTAGGTATATTCTGTGTACCTGAGATTTATGCCTGAGGCTTTGGAGGGACTGAAGATGATCATAGTCTACAATCAATGGAATCAAAGGATTCCAGTGCTTGGAAGAAAGTTGTTCCTTTGCAAATGCTCTTTGAAGGATTCAAATCTCTGAATCCATCTCGCTCAGAATGAGGTGCCGCAAGTCAGCCCTGGACTCAAAAGGGATGGAAAGGTAGTTATGAGGGAAATAGATAAGACTTCAAACTCTTAATTTAAGAGATTATTGTCCTGCCACCTTGAAAATCTCACCACCTTCCTATTCTTTTTTTTCTTTCCATTATATGATTGCATTTCTATAAAGTGTCCATAATACACAACTCCATAGACATAGAAAGCACATGGTTGTCAGGCACTAGAATGAAGAGAGAAAGAGGTGGAACTTCTTTGTGGGTACCGAGGGTGCAGGGTTAATTTGGATTGATGGGAATAGTCTGAAATTAGCTACTGAAGAGGGTGATCTTGGCCACCACCTTCTGATTCTTGCTGCAGCTGTAAACAACTCAAGCACATCTGCATTGCCAGCCCACCCTTCTGATGTTTGGCACATGCGATGAATCTTAAAACAGCTGTTTTCCATCCACTAGTTTTCCTTCCCTGGAGCTAAACTGCCTCCAATCACAGTGCAGCCATTTGGGGATAGGGTGGGAGAAAGGCATTGTCTCAGAAACCCAGTTAAACCAAATATAGAAATAGCACTGCGACTTTGGGCACTGAAAGGAGCACTCTGGTGCATATTCCAACAGGAACACTGAAGGAGCATGGAAAATTGTGATGTTTTTATGGACATAGAATGGGCCAGAAATTAAACTGGAGCTTATTTTGATCTAGTCCTGAATGCTCCCCCCACTCACTCCAGTACTCACTACTTCAAACGATCCAATAGAGAAAACCCTGAATTGCACATCTAAGTGGCTCAGCCCAGCTTTCTAGCAAGTGAGCGTCCAGATGACAGCTGCATGGCAGTGACCTGGTGCTTGCATCTTTTGACAACACAATCCCTTGTGGATGACTCAACTTTCCATTCAGTTTCCCCTTAATTTGTCCCAATATTCTTTCCATGGATCTCATGTCATAGGGTGATTGCCCAGAAGACAAGAGAGCAGACGGCAGAGCCTGATTTGCAGATTAACAACTAAACAACCATGGGGCTATCAGATAGGAAACACGTGCATACATGCATGTATGCACACATACATGTACACACATGAACACACGCGCACCACATACCTAAGTGTCCAAAAGAGCAAAGAATAATTTTCAGTTCAATCGTTTAATTAACATGCCACCCACCCCAGCTTCCCCCCCTCAATTAGGCCGTGTTCCCTTAATAAAAAATTGTAGGCTAGTCCCAGAGGAACAAGGCCGGGTGGAGGATGGGGCTACAGGAAAGCAAGGGCAGAAGAATTGAATACCAGATGTGTGGGTAGAGGAGGGAAGGGGGGGATAAGGAGACCCATCCAGGGGTCCACTCTCCTGCGCCAAGAACCCCCCTCAACTTCCTGTTCCGAAGACTTGAATGGTGATACTTATCCAAGCCTTGACCCTTCTCCTTAGAGCTTCCTTCCTGCCCTCTCTGTTGCCCTGTCTCTTTATGCTCCTAAAGCCCTCTCTGCCCACCCCCTCCAGTTGAAGGCAGCCACCTGGGGACCCTGCTGGCCAATAATTTGCCAAGGCAGCTGCTCCTCCAAACAAGCCCAAGCCATCAGCAGCTGGGAGAATGGAGTCCTGCCTGGAGGAGGGGGAAGCTGGGGGGGGCCCGCTGAGCCTTCTCAGGTGGCCAGATGACGCCTAATTAGGCCCCCTGCTCTGGAGGCCTCACCAGATGGGCAAATGGCTGGAAGCCTGAGGGAGCCAGCAAGGCACGGTGGGAGCTCCCAGTGTGTGGTTTCCTTTCCAGCTGCCTCCTGGGCTGTGGGGGAGGACAGTTAAAATAGTAATTGGTGCCTCGGGTCAAGGGGACTCGCTTTTCCCTGCCAGGAGGGGGGAAGCTGTGCTTCCCAGCAGTCTGGTGCCCCAGCGCCCCCTCCGCCAACTTGGGGTCTGGGTTGTAGATGGTATTGATTGAAAAACGATTTTTTTTTTTTTTTTTGGATATACAACCAGAGGAGTTGGCTCTGGGAACGTTTTTCTAAATCTAAACAAAACGCACCATGGATTCATGAAAGCCAGCACTAAACTAGAAGGGAAACATAAAGAGAACATGAGGAGTTGGTTCTTCGTGTCTCCCCAGGCTGGAGGAGGGAGGGAGCTATGTGTGGCACAGCCGCAGGAGGCTGGAGCAGTTCATGATGTAATTCTGACAAATTGCTATTTCTGGGTAAAGGAGAGATCAGGAGCCAGCGAGCAAGGGGTGGGCAAGGCCAAGGAAGATGTACATTGTCTCTTTCAAAGTGTGGTCATTGCCAGCGGGAGAATAAGCCCAGCGGTTCTTCTGGTGCTCCCATCAAGGCACCACAGCTGTGCCCCCCAGGTCACATCTACAAGGACAGAAATGACAGGCAGGGAAGTGTCCTCCTCCCTCAAAGTCCAGCCCTCAAAGAGGAACTTGTCTTCCGGTGCCCAGCTGGCCATCCCTGGAAATAATGGGAATGAAGAGTGCAAATATTAAAGGGGGAAATTACAAGAAGCAGAGGTGGGAAGGGGTCATGGACCTCTCTGTTCTTCCTCTCCCTGACCCCCCCAATTTCTTGTGTGACAATGAACTTCTGTGCCTTTTGTTGAGAGTTTAAACCCTTGGCTCAAATAGCCATAATATAGAAAAGTGATGATCAAGAAAAGGTAACAAATCTTTTCTATCTACCATCCCAGTCTATTTGTGATATGTTATAAACATCCAGAAGGATTGTGAGAAGTCTGTGAGTCTCCTCTGGTGGTTTCTTCTGTTGGAAGGAACTGTTAGAAAATAAACTCACATCCAATTTGATTTTAGCTTCTCAGCACCCTCTAGCCCAGTTGTCATTGTGTCCTAACTGCCTCATACAGGAAAAAATTTCTAGGGTAAAAAGTTATAAGGCTAAGATAAGCATGTCCATCATTTATTACAATATTCCTCATTCACCTTTATTGCTAATGTCCCTTATTAGGGGACCAATTTGTGGATGGGATTGACAGGATGTGACTACAATTTTGGCCAGCTGAGACTGGGCTGACAGTGCCTTTGAACAATCTCAGCTCTCTGTAGTTTCTGGAGTATAACTTTTTTTTTTTTTTTTTTTTTTTTTTTTTTTTTTTTTTTTTTTTTTTTTTTTTTTTTTTTTTTTTTTTTTTTTTTTTTTTTTTTTTTTTTTTTTTTTTTTTTTGCAGACTTTGGCTGCTAACGGGTGGACTTTAATTGTTCATTCCCTCCAAAAGCCAGCTGCTAAACACACTCTGGAAATCTGGGGAAACAGCGCCATCTAGCATCCCTCACACTCAGTGCTTCTAAGCTGGCTTTATTGTTGTCTGGGCCAGGTGGAAAAAGTCTTTTCTTTTGTAGCTGACCAAGTTGGAAAAACGCTCTCCACAAACCCACCATCAGTTAGCAACAGCCTGGGACACATTTTGCTTCTGAAAAGCAGCTCAGTCTTATATTCTGGAAGGATCAGCAAGGCTTCATAAAATTACATTAGCACAGAATCTTTTAGCCATAAGATACTTTGGAGAAACACATATAAAAGAAGAGGAAATGGACACCCAGGTATTTTCTTCAAGAATACCCTCCAGGACAGTAGTTAAGTCAGGCTTAGCATAACCAGTCCTACTACTCGCAGGAAGGGAGCCACCCTTTTTCAAAGTCGATCAGAGACAAAGGCAGTTTATGGAGTGCAGAAGTGAGAGCATCTGTCAGTAAGGAAGGGAAGGAATGGTTCCCTTTACGACTACAGAAATGACAACAGAGGTGTGATAAGGTACATGCTAAACAAGAGGACAAAGCTATGAGTGGCCCTGAGCACTGGACAAGCTCACCAGCCATTTGGGAATCTGAGAGCAGAGACACTAAAAGGTTCTAGACCATGTTGGTCACTGCCCCTTGCTGATCTGTCTTCTCCAACCGTGCTCCTTGGAGCTACAGAAATAAGCACAGCACAGTGACTAGGAAGATTTAAAATATGAACATCTGTGCAGCAGGACAACCTTCATGGCACTCATCTTTCTGTCATTCACAAGGCTTTGGGTCTATGAACTGGCTCAAGTCTAGGACTAGACTGAAGAGCCTTGACCTTCTATTGTGGGGACACTATTGACCAGGTCTAGGGCTCTCCCATCTTGCAAGTACTCCTTCAGGGTCCTGTCCATCTGCCTCTGCTCAAGAAATAACAGCCAGCTAGACACACCAGTTGTCCTTGATGGTCACACTGTTCCAGTGGCTGCTACGGTTGTGCTAACCCTACAGTAACTACTACCTTGTCTCTGTCATTAATACCACCTGCTGGTTGGGGCTGCATCATCCTCCCGAAGGAAAGGAGTACTGTCTGCTGGCCACAATCCCTATAGCACTGCTGACCCACAGGGAAGGGTCACCACTGGGTTCTGCAAGAGTCCAGCCTTAGGGAAAGGTGTGCCCCCTGAAGGGATACAGTTAGGAGATGGGGAAGCTGGGCTCATGATGAGGCTGCTCTACCATCCCTTCCTCCATCTCTGAGTTTATGCACAGAGATCACCTACCCCGTCCCACTTGTCAGGAAAGTCTGGCCCAGGACTCACCACCTTATTGTCTTCATGATACTTCCAAACAGCCAGCACTTCCAACATCAACATTTTAGCTCCAAGCTACATGTCCCAGGATTTTTCTCAAACTTGAAAATAGCTTCAAAATCCCATTAAACAAAATGTCCCAAGTTTCACAGAAATCACTGATCATGAGTTATGAAATGAGTAATTGCACAAATCCCAACAGTATAGAAGGGAGGAGTGACTCAGGTCTTTGCAGCCTAAGATTCTTGAGGATGAGTTTTACTGTGAGCAGGGGCCTCTCAGACATTACCTGACTTCTAGCCCAGGTTCAGTTCCCTGTCCACTTCCCAGGGCCGTCTTCCCCTTGGATCAGGGACACAAAAGAGATTGGGGGGGGGGGAAATTTTGACCTTGTGGCACTAAAATAGTTTGGGGGCTCATAGCCCTTGGCACCTGGTATTAGCTGTTAACATTCCTGAGAGTCAGACAAGGGGACTTTAGCAGACAGTGGGTGCCAGTGGCACACAGAGGAATCTGCAACTTTGTAAGCCTATTTTTTTTTTTTTTTTGGTTTTGAGTGTTTTGCTCAAAATAGAATAAGCTGCCAAATATTTCAATTCAGGAATTCTGTCACACTCATTCTATCACGTCACTGCACTGAGAAACCCTGGAGGTTCTGTGTCTCACTCAATGAGAAGCATCAGGGACCTCCCAAAGAAAACAGGCCTGAGGTAAGCAGAACCCCCTTCCTCTCAGAATCTTGAGCCTCCGCCTATTCCGCCCCTTCCTCACTGTGTTTCAGACACACTGACTTCCTTGCTCCTTTCCAGATGTGCTTAGAAATTCCTATTCTCTCTGTCACGTGCCTCTTCCCCAGCTTGCTCCCCACCAACTCCTTTAACTTTTGCCCTAAGGTTACTGAGGTAATGGTAATAACCCCCAGAAACCATACACCTAACCCCTTTCTCTGCCTTTGTCCACAGCACTTGGCACCTTCTAACACATAGTAAACGTAACTTACCTTATGACTGTCCCTCTCACCTATAAAAGTGGAAGGTCCATAAGGGTAAAGGTGCTCGTCCCTATCACAGTGGAATTCCCCAGCCCTAGAAAAATGCTTGACATGTGATACTTGATCATTAAGCATTTGTGAGTGGATGGATGAGACTGCTATGGCCTTGGCTTTGTGGTGGAGCCCAAAACAGCTTAATGAATGGGATTCAGGAAAGAATTAGATGTGATCAACTCACCTGCTTTTCTTCTCTACCAAAGTGGAACACTCAGTGATCAATTCAATTAGTTAAAAATTGTCCCGGCTTAATAAGACATGGAGACACAGCAATTACGATTTCCATGGCATTCCTTAGACACTTTAATTAAAAATACACACGAATGGTTAAAGCAAACGGTTTTCACTCTACCTAAGTTTGCTGTACGCCTGCAGCTTGAAAAAGTGAATCTTGTCTCTCTAACCATGGGCTTTATCATTTTGCTAGGAGAAGGAGCTTTCACATAAAAGGAAAACCATAGTTGTGACTCATATTACAATAGATTAATAATTATTTTATAAAAGCAACCTGTGTTTAGCTCCACAGATGTGCCTTGAGGGGGCCCCTATTACTAAACCTGAAGATAAACAGCACCAGTTCAGGAAAAGAAGAATCCACCCCCACCAGCCATGTCTGGACAATATTCCTTTTGATCAAATGAAAGCTTCAGTCAACAAATAACTTATTATACTTTAAGCCAAATTCAGACAGCAATCTTATATCCTGGAAATAACTGGAAGTAGATACATTGGGGGATTCCTGGTATAAAATTCATTCTTCTTCTTTGTCAGCCGGGGATTAGAACCTCATGGATGTGTTGAATATACCAAGTAAAATGCTTGAGGACGCTATCAGAGACAGTAACGTGGGGGCCATGGGGTGAGGAGACATTTCATATTAGGGTAGAGGGACACCTGGATAACCTCAGATATAATATATCCTTAGACTAAGCTCTGAATTCAGCCAGGCAGCCATGCATATTTAGGAGGGAGAGAATTCCAGGGAGTGCTCAAGCAAAGACCCTGAGGTGGAAATAAGCTAGATTTAATAAGACACAGAAGAAGGGCTGCTTTCCCTTCTCCCCTTGGCTAGAATCCTAAATCCATGTCCTTGCACGGAAGCTAGCCTCCAATTCATAGGCAGATTCAGGGCCTTCCCAGTCCTTACCCTGAATTAAAATCTCTGAGTTACCCCACCCTCACACCCCCCAAATTTTTGTTGCCAGGGACTCTAAGACTAATTCTCCCAGCTAAACAAAATCCCTTTGTCCACCCACAGACAGGAAACTGCAAGTTCCTGGACTTTCAACACAGATTTTCCATTGCCGACAAACACTATAATCAAGCGGGAAAGTTGGCAAGACTCTACCTGTCTCTGGGAAGACCCTCCCACCCACCTCACCGCCACACCCCCACAAAGAAGCTGTATGGTGAAAGGTGAGGACATGAGTGCCATGAAAGACAGGCTGGCCATGTGCTCACTGTGCCTCATATTCCACAGATGGGTCATAAGTCATCCTCCAGGGAGAGCTGAGCCCCCCCCCCCTTTCACCCACCAGAGAGGAGGAACTTAGCAGTAAGGAGGAGGAAGGAAACCACCTCCCCAGGGCCAGGTAGAGATGTTAAGTTAGTGGCACTACCTCTGCAGGTTCCTGCTTTCCTGAAGTAGGCCAGTCTAGCTGGAAGGAAAGCAGGAGAAGTGAGCTTCTCCAGTTTCACCTGCCCCGGGGGGTTCCACAGCTGGCAGCACACAGGCTTCAGTGTCTGGTCAAATGGGTCCCAGCAAATGAATGTATTCATGCTTTTACCAATGTTTCCACTTGTCTCAGCCTGTCTCCAACAGTGCCCAGCTCCATACTGATAAGAGAGGCTGGTCATTTATTTCAACGGATCTGGAATATCAAGTGAACTGAAAGGATGCTAGAAAGGCAAACTGGGCCAAAATATCACTGCATTACCCATTGCTTGCTCGCTAGTCTTTTTCCCACTGTGTTTTCATTGAGCTGAGTACCTTTACACATTGTTAAGGTGCTGTGTTAACAACACGAGGTGGGTCTCAGAGTTCCCATATTGCAGGTGAAAGAACTGAAGCTCAGCTGCCCCAGCCCACCCAGTTGAGAGAATAGGCCTCGACAAAGGTGCATGGTTCCAGCATCCAAGGGGACTGCTCTTCTTGCCAGTCTTCTCTCTGCAGAGACACATGGAAGAGGGATACCTGAATGCTGGATTCTTGTGGATGACCTCGGTGGTCTAATTTACCCTCCTAGAATGAGAAAATAGGGCATCAGGATACCATTAAGAGCCTGGTGAGAGGGCTAACAGGCAAGATACAAACCCAAAGAAGAGCACTGCTGACATCCCAGTTTGTTTGCCCCCAGGCTGCTTAAGCTGGCTTTTCTTTATAGGGATTAGGAGAGAGACTTCTGCATTAGTCAGCACCTTCCTGTAGCTCAGTTCAGCTTCCGGATTCTGCCTGGCAACAGGCTAGTCTGCTACACAAACAAAGCAGCAAGCTGCCAGTCAGTGCAGAGGAAAGGAACCCACAGGTCTTCCCTTGGCCCTCTTCCCAACCTCAGGTCTGAAATTTCCCCTCAATTCACAAATGCAAACATAGAGATGCTAAGAATAAATGAAAATGACTCAGAGATATCTCCACTTAGGGCAGAGTTAGATGTTAAAGAGAGTTGAACAACTCATCCTCAATCCATCCATTCACTTGCTCATTTATTTGTTCAGATTCAATAAAGGGTAATGTCCTTGACCTCACAGAACCGTTGCTTAAGTGAGGAAGACAGATGATAAACTGGTAAATATATAACACTGTGTAAGGAGACAGACAAGCATAAAAAGCAGAAGGTGAGGATCTCCCTGGGTGACTTTGCTCCAAGACCTAAATGAAGTAAGAACATAAGTGTAAAGTTACAGAGAAGGAAACATACTTGGTGCAACAATAGCTCCAAGGCCAGGAGACCCAGATAGGACAGAATGAGGAAATACAGGACCGAAATTATGGTCCTAGATCATAAAGACTTAGAAGCCAAGGACAGGACTTTGAACTTTTTAAGATAATGACACAAAGACATGGAAGAGCTAAAAAGAAAGGAATGTCATGATATCCTTTATGGTTTTTCTTTAAAAAGTCACTCTTGTTACAACAGAGAGAAGAGTCCACAGAGAAAGATAGGTGAAGAGGATGGTAGCTTGAGCTGGAATGTCAAGAATGAAGAAAAGAAGGAATTATTGCTAAATTGGGGTGTAAGACATATGGGATGTGTAAGAAAGATGTGACCAAAAGATGACTACGTTGTTTTCATTCCAGTATGATGGTCAAATCACAGAATCACTGACCAAACTGGAGTCTGCGTGCTATTTAACTCAAACAGTCATGTTTAATATGTTTCAATGATCAGATGAATGCAGTGATTAACATACACACATAGACAAACACATTCAACAGCGCTTTGACTTTTACTATGTTTTTTTCCAGATGAAATCTTAATATTATAATAACAATATGTAAAACAGACAAATTACAAAATTTTCCTAATAAACATTTATAACTTGAATTAAATTAGCACATCTGCCTGTGAAAAAGTCATTCACTGAAGGTAAATGATCCTGATAAACAGCAACATTTGAAATCAGATGTTATAGATGATGACAACAATTTTTGGTTTTGTTGTTTTGTTTTGTTTTCTTAATTTTATTTTATTTTTTAGATTGCTTGCTTGCACATGTATGTATATATGTATATCTCTCTTTCTCTCTCTATCTATCCATATATATATTACATTGTTGTATACCCCAAGGTTCTTCCATCACCTTGTCAATGGTGAACCATCATCTTAATCTCTTGTGCCCATCCTTCCCCTCGACTTAATCCTCCCTTCTTGCTCTTTGCTTCAGTTATGCTGACAGTTTTAAGTTTTACTTGTCCTTTTGTTCGTTTTCCCTATATTTCACAGATAGGTGAGATCATCCAGTATTTCTCCTTTTTTTTTTTTCTGGCTTATTTGTAGGTTCATTCATGTTATCACAATTGCAACAAATTTATCTTTTTGATTACTGAATAACATTACATTGTGCGATTATACCACAACTTCCTGATCTGTTTGTCTGTTTCAGGGCATTTGTCTATTGTAAATATCCTGTCTGTTGTAAATAGTGCTGCAATAAACATCCAAGTACAGGTGTCCTTTTGAATTAGTGTTTTGGTATCCTCTGGGTAGATTCTCAAAAGTAGGATTGCTGGATCGAATGTTAGTTTCATTTTCAGTAGTCTGAGTGTCTTCCACGCAGCTTTCCATCATGGCTGAACCAGTCTGCATCCCCACCAGAGGTGTCAAAGTGTTCCCTTTTCTTTTACTCCACATCCCCAGCAGCACTTGTTCTTTCCCATTTTTGTTTTCATTTTATTTTTTTAATATGAGTCATTCCTACCCGTGTGAGGTAGAGACCACAATTTTCTTCTTTTCTTCTAGCTAACTTCCCAGTTATTTCTGTTACCTTTTTGCATCTCATGAAAAAGTGTTTACAAAGTGGCAAGGTGTTGGATGCTAGTTAGGCATGTCTTTGGCAGCATGTCAGAAGAATTGTCAGAGGCTTACCCATCAGGATATTTTTGTTGATCAACAAAAACCAAGAGTGAAGAGAAATGTGCCAGTTAGTTAGCAGTGTTAATTATCTGGTACAACAGCATTACAGATGACCCAAATCTTTCTGTTTTCCTATTCCACATCTCTGGTACCATTTTTACCCCCAAGATGTCATTTTCATGGCCACGAGCCATCAAATAGCCATTAAAAAACTAGAGCAAGGGTGGCTAGGACAATAAGTTACTTTCTCTTTCGGAGTCCCCTTTCCCTAGATTAGGGAAACAACATTTTTTTTTTGAGAAGCTGCCTACAGAGTTCTCTTATGTCTAATTGACCAGATCTGGGTCACACTCCCACTCTTAGCCCTTCACTAAGCTACAGGGCTTTCTGCCTAATCACTGAACAAGATGAAAGAATCATTTCAAGAAACTTTTCGATAACCAATCTTGAAACACTTGAAAGACAAGTGGTAGAAACATTTTGATGAAGTGAGATAAATAATTGCCCATCTCTTGGTATTCTCAATGGCAAAAAGGCAATTTTGATTGGCTCTTTATCGAAGGTTGCAGAAAATGGCAATATCTGCAGAAAAACATACAAAATATGATGCTATCTCACTGTGTCCTCAGAACCCTATTCACTGTGGCCAAAACTCCCCCAGAATCTCTCTTCCTTTTCTCACAACCCCCTTTCAGAACTCATATGCATTAAACTCTTCTCCCATCTTCTCTCATCCCTACTTTTGTAATCATGGGCCCAATGTCTTGATTTCTCCATTTGCCAGAGTATCCCATCACCTTTATGAATGCACCATGCAAGCAAGCTATTTCACTGAAAATGAAAAAGGGAAAAGGTCATCATTCCCTGGTTTCATTTTTCTTTGTTTTATTTCTGTCTCATAAGAGCATTGACCAAAAGTTCCCATTTCTTTATACATACAGGGTCAGATTAGAAGTGTGTCAAGATTACAAGAAGGGCAAAAAAGTTGCTTATTACCCAATAGTATCAACCTGTGGCATAAGTTTAGCTTATTGTTTCCCAAGATGACTCAACATATGACACAAACAGCCTCAGTCCTGTGCCCTCCAAATGCACTTAAGCACTGAATTTTTTTTTTTAATATATAAAATTTGCTGTGATTAGTTAGGTATAGGCCTGAATTTTTTTGTAAAGCTAATTTTTTCAAGTTAAAAAAATGTTCAAAGATGGTAGAAAAAGATTTCTCCTGAGCACCCACACCCCCACACAACCTGACAGTACAAAGATAGTAATCTCCAGTTTTAAATTTAAATGTAAAATTTTCAGTAAGGGCCTTTCCTCTAAGTTTGTAGTTTTTAGATGAGCTAAAGATACATTACTTAAAAATGCAATTCATTTTCCTTTGGGGTATACAAGAGCTGTGAATAAATAGTTTGTCACAAATACCCCTGCAAATCTGTAAATGCATGAACCAAGAAAAAAAGCATGTGATATATTAGCAGAAAGGCAGGTCTTCCATTAAAATCACAGCCTGTTTGTATAAAAAGGTGGGAATGAACCCTAGTAATTCAGTCCGTGAGTGCCAACTAGTGAACTCCTCAATGAAAGAGGTGTTGCTTCTTTCCCATGGGAACAAGTTCAATAATGGAGGAGTTAATAAAAAGAGGATCCTTTGCTGGAAATAGAAGAGACCACAGTACAAGCTGGAGGTCCCATTCCCCATCTTGTACTGGCTATTTTGAAATCATTTCCTGGGACCATGACTGTGTACCTTAAGAGTAAGGACTGAGCCATTACTCACCCACCAACATGGATGGGGAGATGTAGGCATATTAATGTGTCAGTAAGGTGATAGTGGTCAAATTATATAAGTGTCTCATTTTCAGTTCAATTTTCAGCATCAGAAGCTCAAATTATGGAGCATCTGTGAAATAAAAATATCAAAAACTATAAGCAAAGAGTAGAAGGAATAAAACTTGAATTCAGTAAAAAGATAACAGCTATCAGAAAGAATACAAAATAGGATGGAGAAGATGGGTGAGGAAGGTAGCTGAGGTAAGGGCATGGGTGTTTGTTGGTGAGGAAAAAAGGATACTTTCTTCTAAGAACTAGACTCCCACAGTCAATGGGGTTCTGAAGGATGTTAGGAGAAGGGACCACTTGCCTTCTCCCATCAACAAAGAAGAAAAAATAAAAATAAACCCAAAGTATGTACTATCACTTCCAGTGAAAATTAAAACCAAAAGACTACTGGTGATTTCAGGCTGACCAAATTTGGTATTCTCTGCCTTGGAAACCCTCTAGAAATTCTTCATGCACTTTTGACTCAAAATAATGATTCATATCAAATAAAGAAGCTATAAACTTTGAGATTGGTTTGCTTTTAATAACTGGGTTTTCTCATCCTGTGGTGGGAAAACAAATTTGGCCTTAGTCACTGTACAAAGAAAAGCAATTAATGCACAGCCATTCTTCACCCCACTCAGATATGAACTGATAGAGAAAGTTCTTTGCAATGGCAACTTCAAGTTTCAACCTGCCTGCCCTAGAAACCTTCCACTGTAGAAACTCTGTAGTTCCAGTATCTGGTCCCTCTTGCTCTCAGCCTTCTTAGCTGAGTCATCTGGCCTCCCTTATAAACTCAGGACTTAGTCAAGTCTCTAAAATCCAATGGTCCTTTATGGAGGAAAGTGTGCAATTATAGACTTTTCTTCTGCTCCAAATAGTCTACTCAATTCATCTATAGTTACCTGATTCATGAGTATTCCAAGATAGAGCAATATCAAGTTTTGTTTTTTATGCTTTAGAAAAGCAGGTCATATCCCCCATTGCCCCCCCCATCCCTCACCCCACACTTTGGAATCACACATTCTGATGACTAATGTTTATCAATCAATGATATCTTTGCTCATATTTTTTCTTAGTTTAATGCCTTGTTTATTTTAATTTAGCATGAGTTCTTAGCATATCAAAAAGATGGTGAAATCCAATATGGTTTTAAAAGATTACATGTTTGGGGAAGCAAATAAGAGAAATTCTAGTTCAAATACTATGAAAAATTTGTAAAATTTATTAAATACCATAATGAGAAACTAGGGAGAGATTATGACATAATTTTTAATTCTCTTATTTTTCTGAGTACTCATATTTTTTTCCTTCTCTTCATTCTCTTTACTTCAGCACATCGGTTATTAACTCTCCTCATCATAAGATGGCTGCCACAGTTTCAGGCATCATAACCCAACATCACAACAACCATTAACAGCAAGAGCAGAAGACAAACTGAACTTAGCCCCTCAATCCTTCGTTTCTTTTTATCAGCCAGAAAATTCAGGCACTGTAAAATCCACCTCGCATCAACACTTCGTTCTAGAACTATGTCACATCCCCACATCTCAGCCAAGGGAAATGAAACCACTGAGTTACTTTTATGACCAATCTTCATTTCCCCTAGGCTGATACTGTAGTAACCTTTACTGAAAAGAAGGTGGGGTATGAGAGAGAAGGAAAGGAAAATCATAGAAAATAATAGCAGAGAGAAAAGGGGAATATTAGAAATGCTAAGAGTGATACTGGAAACCAAAATGGAAATAAAACCAATGCATAGATATATACCCAAACCCACTGTTTAATAAGATAAGAGTTACTCAGAGCCATCTTCATGGTAACCACAGAAATATCAACAGTCAGAAGAAATTAATTTGCTACTGTTGACAAACAATAACAAAATGTTTATTGACTATGTAGATACTTCTGTATTTTAAGGTGCATTACTTGAAAGGTTTCTGTATTTTTTTTTTTTTTTTTTGAGACTAGGTCTTGCTATTTTACCGCAGGCTCTCGTTGCCCGGAGTACCACAGACTCAAGCAATCCCCAGCCTCAGCTTCCCAGGTAGCTGGGATTACAGGCATGCACCACCAAGCCCAGCTATTTTTTTGGAACTAGGTCTCGCTATGGGCCCCAGGTGGGACTCGAACGCGATCCCTAGCCCCGGCCGCTTTATAGGCTGAAGCTTACAGGCACAAGCCACCGTACCCAGCCTTTGAAAGGTTTCTGAACTCTGATTATTCCTCATCTCAAATAAATTAATTTTAGCATTAGGGCACTAGATGCAGTTTATCTCCATTGTAAAAAAAAAAAAGTTTACAAATCACTAGTGTTAAAGAATAAATAGTATATAATTTCAATACTTACTCTACAGCTACAATAATTTAGACAGTATACTAATCATATGAGTACATGGTATAAGAGTACATAAGGATCAACTACAACAGAAAGCCATGAGGCAGGACTACATATATAAGGCTAGTTGATTTTCAATAGATGATGGAAAATAGTCAAATGGAAAAAAGCCAACAACAGCATAGAGACAGAGAGAAAAAGTGAGCCATGCTCCTATGTCACATATATGTATTTATTAATTTCAGATAGATTACAGATATAAATATAAAATATTGGGCAATGAAACTTCTAAAAAAAATATAACAGTATGATTTCATATTAGATCTTGTCTAATATTTCCTCAATAAGACACATAGTTCAAGAAAGACTTGTACAAGAATGCTAGTGACTCCAAACTGGAAATAACTCAAATATCTAACAATAGGGAAAAAGAAAAAAATGAATTGTGGTATATTAATAAAATAAACAACTATATATTCAACAATTTGGATGAATAGCAAAACCAAGAAACCAGACACAAGAGCAGGAATGTTACAAGATCCTGTTGTGTTTTAATAATGAATATTTTTATTGTGGTATTGTTGATTTGCAGGTATATGAACAGGCATAGGTAGATGAGTTGTTACTGTACCACACCCAACACCAAGAACACCCAAAGTTCTCCACCATAGTTCACTGTTTTTCCCCTACCCTTCATTGTCACCCTTGCCACCACCCCCTCTGATAGTTTCAGTTCTATAGCCATAGATAGTTTATTGTCATTCTAGGGTTTGTGCCTAATTCTATTTTTAAGATATTCAAGAACAGGCAAAATTACCAAATGTGATATAATTTGAAGAGTTGACTTCCTCTGGAGATAGAACATGGGCTAGTGATAAGAAGGAAGCACAAGGAAACTGAAGTGTTAGTGGAAACATTATCTTGACTAGGGTTTTAATTATATATATGTATATCTGTATTAAAATTCACTGAAATGTGCATTTAAAATGTGTGCGATTTTATATATAAATTATCCTTCAATAAAAATAACTTATAAACAAATCAATAACAATATTGAATTATATTTTCCTTTTGTTTATATTTCATGGTTTCTGCAATTATGAAATGCCTTTCAATGTATGATGCAGAGGAACTAATCAACCATCCAACATTGAATTCTTTAGAACTGCTATTCATTTATCTAGTAAAGTTGTTACTGAAGTTAAAGTATATGCAAATACCTTAAGTATACAAATGTGATAATTTTTTTCTAAAATACATCCATATAACTACCTCTGAAGTTAGGATGCAAAATATCACCAACACCTTGGAAGACCCCTCGAGGCTGTATAGTATTCCTTTGTATGAATACACCATGAGTGATGCTATTGCCAACTTTCTGTTATTGTAATGATGCCAAGAACATTCTTGCCCATTTTTTGTGTATCTGTACATTTATTTGTGGGTGAAATATCGGTAGATATTCAGCTCGCCCCAGGCACTACCTAACACTTTTACAAAATGGTTGTCACTTTACATGCCCATCACTAGCTTATAAGAAATCCAGTTGTTGACTATATCACTGTGAAATCTTGATATTGTAATATTTGTTTTCGGTGTTTATTTTGTTGTCTGATTTTTGTTGTCTATGTGCTGTTTATCTTGTTTTTACTTTCTGTTAGTTTTCCATGATGGTAAACTACCTGAACTTGCAGTTAAATTATAATTTCAATTTGTTCATTAAAATGTCTTTCAAAAGAGCACATGATAAAATATTTCATGTTAGAGAGAAAAAGAGTAGAAGAAAATATGGAGATGACACAGTTTGATATTTTTCTTATAAAGCAATATCCCAACAAAATACAGTAAATGACCTATGAAGGTTGCATTTTCCATTAAAACATACAAGAGAAAAACAATATTATCAAAATATTTCTTATCAGAATTCCAGATAATGTGACTAAAAGCAACAGAATTTGCCAAAACTTCATGATAACCCCAAGAAATAGATCTTACTCTTTTTTTATAGAAAGGAAATTGAATAATTAGCAAACAAAAATTCAAATTCAGTGACTCCAATTCTAATACCTGTGCTCTCTCCATGTAAGTCAGAGTAAAAAATAAGCAAAGGAAAACTCATGTCCCTTGAGGTTGGTATGCCTTTGTTCATATTAATCACCAGAATTTATGATTTTCAAACCCATTCTCCTGAGTAGAATCCCCCAATATGATATGTATGCCAACAAGGCAGGGGTAGAGACCTACATTACAGTGGGGTTCCTCATGATGAGAGAGTTGACTTGAGAAGCAAAGACAAGGCCAGGATAGAAATCCCTGGCTACTTTGGACAGGAGAAATGCCTCAAGTACAGCTTCTCCAATGCCTATGTCTCCTTCTCAACCCAAGCTAAACCATGTGTGGGGTGAGATGCAAGGATGTCCTAGTCCCTTCTCCACTTGCCACATCTTCTTTTCTCAAACACTTAGCATAAGATAATCTGGGATAGAATATTGACTTATGATTTAGCATTTTAATGGCTACTCCTCTATTGAATTAATGAATTTACAAAAGAGCATTCATACCCATCCATCCTCCAAAAGAGAGTCATTAAAAGTATCAAACTCTACTTACTGAGGACTGAAGAATATTTTAAGAGTGATCATCTTCTAGGGATATATAAACCAGACTCTTGATAAAGTCTAACATGGTGAGAGTTCAGCAGCTGAGTAGAAGGTACCTTGCTCTAAAAAGCTTCTCCATTAAGAGCTGAAATTCTCTTTGAACCGCATTACTCATGATAAGGATAAAGACTTCCCAGCCCATTGACTAAGGAAGACAAGTGTTTAAGTGGCCTAATTATGCCTGAAGTGGCAAATCACCCTTACAAGAAAGCTAATGCTTTTTGCCAACATATCAACAATCCAACTGTTCCTTTGTCTTCACAACGATTGGGTTAACAAGGCAGGAAATACCTTCAAGATCAAGTTTGTGTATATCTTGATTCACTATAGCTGTCTGAAGTAGAAACCATTTCCCAACCATGGGGGAAAGTCTTAGCAATTTGGATAGTTGACAATAAAGAGCATATATTTCATGTGGGAGCTGACCTGGCCTGTCCAGGGGACCTATGTGATACATCACCCATGCGGTAGAAACACCCATGGGTGACAGTGTCCATGGGCGTAGCTCTCAGTCCCCACAGAAGGGGTGTTTCTGAAAACTAACTTTCATAAAGGATAAAGTCCTCAGACTCCAGGCAAGGGAGTTTTTGAGATGGCCCTCTAATTTAGTAAATAATTCTGAGCAGTCCTGTGGTCAAAGTATTTTCCTATAAAGTTTCTAAGCAAATCCAATTTACCTTGGTGAAGGGAAGTTATATTATTAGTCAAAACGTTTTAGTTACACTTAGGATAAATCTGCA
>PVHY01006127.1:0-77056 GCA_004024945.1 Uropsilus gracilis
GTGGGAGGGAGGGAGGGAGGGAATAAGTAGTGCAGAACTTTAGATAGAGAAGAAGAATTCATTCTCTGTCATTGTTCACATTGTGAACTGAAGCATGACCCACTGTTTTGGGCAACTCTGTTTTTAAGGCAAATAAACTTGATTGTAGGAGATTGTAGGTAATATGCAGATTCTTCACCTGAACTACTCAAGCAGGTAATCAGATGATCCATTTTTCACCAGCCCATATTGGAAGATAAGCAACTGCCCAAATAAAACTGCTTCTTCTACTCTGCTCTGCCCCAATTGTTAAGGTATTTATTGATGCAACTTTGGCATCTCAGTCTGTTTATAACTACACAACTATAAATAACATGATCTCCCTCAGGCATTCTGTGAACAATGAAATGAAATTTCCAAGAATAATAGTGCTAAGAATCATTGAACTGTATTAATAAAGCATAAAACAAAGTTGTTACTGAACAATTGGATAGTAGAGAATAGAGGCTGATTTAAAATTCTTAACTAGGAGAGATTTCTGTATAATCGAAGGAAATTTCTTTTACTTTACTCTGAACACGGAGCTTTAAATCAATGAATAAAATTATAAAAGTCATATGCAAATGAGACATACTCCTTACCCTCTAAATGGGGAGAAAATTAAATGAAACAAAATTCACTAACAGTGACTAACTGCTATAAATTTGGCTAACATTTTAATGATTTTGGTGCCAAAACAGAGATTTACCATGTTGACAGCAATGTTTTTGCAAAATGTATGCAAGTACCTGCAAAAATGCAGACTCCTATTTTGGACATAGGGAGAGCTTTATATTTGCCAAGGTGCCCAAATTATGTTCAGTAAACCGAAATTTAGAGAATCACTAGTTTGGAATTTAGTTAGTTTCCAGATAGTATTCCTAGACTGCTTAATGAAATGGCAAGAGTCACCCCACACTGAAATGAAGAAATGCTAACTAATTCAAGAAGAATCATCTAAGTAGGTATTTGTCTTCATCAAGTTTCTTTTTTGTTGTAATTATCATAACAGTATCAACTACCCCATTGCCCAGTTGATTTTCAAAAGATTTGGGTCTCTCTTCAATAGACCATTTCAAAAATCTGCACTTTTGAATTATGCCAAAAAGGCAACACTGAATGTTATGCTATACTATTCATTTCTCTTATAGATACAAAGAGCTCAATCATAGAATTTTTGTGGAGTGGTGACTACATGATTCACCTCAGACCTCCTCATACATAATCAAAAAGTATACATGAATCACCATAGACTACCAGATAGTGTTTACATTACTCTTATAGGAGGAGCAAATTACTTTTATACAACTATACTTTCATCATTGTATCGTGCACTATAAGCAAGCTTTCTCTGAAATGAGGATGTAGGATGTGAGGATGTAGTGGGGGACATTGCTCAGTACATCAGACGATAGATATTTTATGAGGACTCTGGTTTGCTTACCAAGAAAACAATAGTTCTTCCTTAACCACAAATGATGATCCTCTTCAGTTGCTGAAATGAGTGTTTGTAGTACCTATTGTCACAGACTTTATACTAAACCTCAATTATATCTGACATTGTTTCCCTTCCTTAATTTTCTTTTGGGCCTGTTTTCTTCACCTACTTTCATGTTGAATGTATGGGATCTCTTATACAATTTTTTGAACAATGAAAGACATAAAATTTTATTATAATAGTGACCCAGAGATGCAAAAAAATGCCATTGGATATAATCTTATAGTCAAAATTGTAATTGTATTCTCATAGTAAAAATTGTAAAAATCTGTTACACCAAGTCATCACTTAATGTTTAATGTTATCAGAAAAAAGATCAGTAAATGAATTAAAAGAAACACGCATTTATCAATAAGGAAGCATACATAGGCAGGAATAGACTGAATAAAATACTGTAACTTTCTGGTCACCATCAGCTGACCTGCCCTTTTACATGGGCAATTTCTATTCCAAATTGTAGAAATGAATAAGTTACTGTGAAGTCTAGGAGTGATTTAGGAACTTAAGTTCAGCTTTTGCCTCATATTTCTTCTGATACGACTGTTTTTAAAAGTGTAATATTTGGTGCCAGGAAATCAATAAACTTAAAAAATTGACAACTCTGCCAATAACCAGTTATATGAATGTGATTCTTTCACACTGAAGGTAGAAGAAATTAAATGGCCACACACATTTTGCTAAGTCCAAGCCCTCAGAGAGTTGTTTGTCTGCAGTTAGGCCCTTTGGAATGAGAGATAGAAACAGCAATGAAGGGAAAAGAATATGAGTAAATGTAGAAATGATTCCAAGTGGCACTTAGGCCAGAATAGACTTCTGTTCTGTCCAAAGGCACAAAAATCTGTGGGGACCCACCTAACCCCAGTACTTCAGAACCCAGTGGGACTGTCTCCACAAGAAAGTCATACTTCTGAGAAACTGAGGCCTCTGCAAATTTATAAATACAAGTAGTAATTACAAAATGACTTTTATGAATGTTGTCAAATCTAGCACAGATATAATTTTGTGACATAATATCTAAACATAGAGGTGTTGCAAATACAGATATTGAGAACTCTTTTCTACTAATTCTGATACTAGAAAGGACCAGAACAGCTGGGGTACAGAAAGAGCTAATTATATTTTTGAAACTGTTGAGTCTGGTTTTTGATGCAAGAGCACTGGTCAGCAAACCACACCCATGAACCGTAACTGGTTTGCCACCTGCTTCTGTGAAAATACAGATACACAGGTACACACACACCACCTTTTATATATCTTACCTATAATGACTTTTATAGTACAGGAAAAAAAATACTTCATACTAGTAAGAGAAATAATAGGGTTTGCAAAGCCTAAAATATCTTCTATCTGTACCTAAAATATCTTCTATCTGTACCTTCATAAGAAAATCTTTATAACACTGATCTGAACTGTCATCAAGTTTTAGTGAAAGTCCATTTGGGTTTCATTTTGAACAGCATCTTAAATAATTCTTTCTGAAGGCAATTGAAGGATGTTTGCTTGTTTTTGTATCTCTGGCAATACCTTAATTTTTTCCTCTTTCTGAAATGATAGTTTTCAGTGTTAGATAAAACAACATTTTTAACAAGCATGATTCTATCTTCTAGTATTTAACATTATTGATGAAAAGTAGACTGTGATCCTGTTTTTTGTGTAAATAATTTCTCTTTCCTTGATTTGAACTTTCATTTTTTATCCTTGATTATCTCCAGTCTGAGGATAATATTTTGGTGTGGTTTTATTATTATCTATCTTGCTGCAGAATGACTACATTTACAACCTTTATAGATCTACTTAGTTCTGAAAATTTAAAAGCATTTTTCATATTGGTCTTTTCTTTATTTTGTTTTCTTTAGTCTATATGTTTTGTAATCTCTTGCTGTTAATCATACATTTTCTATAACTTCTCTACATTTTTAAACTCAGTACCTCTTGGTGTTGAATGCAGAATACTCACAATCATGCTTCTGATTCTTTGAATTGTCCTTTAAACTGCATCAAATTAAACCTACATTTTCATTTCTAGGGTTTTGAATTAATTGCCAGTGTTCTTTTTTTTTTACTTTCAGTTCCTTTATGTAAATACTGTCTCTTCTATTACTTTAAAATTTATTAATAAAATATTCCAATGTCATATTTAGATAATTCTTTTATTTTCATCTTATTTGCATAAATTATATTGCCACTAGTTCATTTGGGAGCAAACTTTCTTCAATTATATGAAGTATCAATTTGTAGACCCTTCTTGAAAAAAGCTGTTGTTGCTTCCATTGCTGTTGCTATGGTAGTTTTAGTCTCTCTCTGTACCTTCTTTCTTTTCCAGAAGGTCTGGATATTCCTTTATTCTTTCCTTGCCCATTTCCCCATGCAGGAGTAAGTCTGAAAATGTCCTCTTGGATCTTCTGATCAGTAGACTAAGGGATATTTATCCTCTGTCACAGAAGAATGGTTGGCTACAAGATTTTATTATCTTTTCCTAATCCCATAGGTATTCAACTATATTTAGACCACAACCTAAGTAATTATTAATGACAACTTTATTTCAGATTTTTATGAGAACTTGGTTCATGCCATGAGTTTCACCTTATATTCACCCTATAGAATACAATCTTTTCCCAATTATAGACCCAGAATCAGCTGTGTTTAATGTTTTGGGTTGGTTAGTTTTCATTTTAGTCTATGGAAATATGTATATCATTCTTTTGAGCACACATATATCTTTTTAGTTTCAATATTCAATTTTTAACCCACTACTGTTTTGGTTTTCTTAAAAAACGAAGTCAACTCTCCTACCCACCTATCATTATAGAGATGCCTCTCTTTTTCTTTCTCCTTTTCCTAAATAACTTTCCTTTCAAAAAGGTAAAAAGGAGAAATATTCAAGAAAATATTTTACTATTCCATTTTGAAAAGATAAAGGAGTAAACATTAAAATTGGAGAGATAATAAGACTGTTGATAGTAGATGGCCTAAAGTTATAATGTAAAAGAAGTACATTATAGGTTTATATGCGACAGAAATGCCCATATATATTTACTAAAAGATGTGTACTAAAATATTTATAATAGCTCCAAGATGGAAGTTATTTAATGTTATTTAATGCCCTTCAAGTTCATAATAGAAAATAAGTCATGGCCAACAGTGAAGATTACATGCAATGTATCAGTCTGCAACTAGCTATAGAATATGAGTATAATCACTAATAAAAGTGCATCTGGAATTCTGAGTAGTATTTCATCAATATTTTTTTCTCATTGATATACTTTCTAGTTTTACAATTCCATAATAGCCCAATTTAGAAGTTTTTACTCAGTCACTGAATTTGGCTTCCAGACTCTAAAAGCACATCTAATTTTGTCTGATTTTCTGAAGCATTTTAATATTAAGCCTATTTTTCCTATTAATCTACCCTTTAGAAACAAACAAGTCATCAAATAAATTGCCATCTACCCAAGAACTCCCAATCAATTCTCTTCAGGCTGAGATGTACTGTGTTGTCTGAACATGCAATGATTTACTCTGTCTATGGATTCCAAACAGATTGTATTTCAAAACCTAAGAAGATGGCAAAATATTATCTATAAACCATGAGTCCACATGGAGCAAGCAAACTGAGTGGTTGTGTGGCCATGTCTCGGAAACCAGTAGTGCTTTCAGCATGGATAACCAACTGACTGAAGAACAGATTGCAAAATTCAAAGAAGCTTTTTCACTATTTGATAAGGATGGTAATGGAACTATAACAACAAAGGAATTGGGCACTGTGATGAGGTCATTTGGGCAGAATTCCACAGAAGCAGAATTACAGGACATGATTAATGAAGTAGATGCTGGTGGTAATGGTACAATTGACTTCCCTGAATTTCTGACAATGATGACAAGGAAAATGAAAGACACAGATAGTGAAGAAGAAATTAGAGAAGCATATTAGTGCAGCAGAACTTCGCCATGTGATGACAAACCTTGGGAAGAAGGTAACAGATGAGGTTGATGAAATGATCAGGGGACCAGATATTGATAGTGACAGTCAAGTAAACCATGAAGAGTTTCTCAAATGATGACAGCAAAGTAAAGACATTGCACAAAATGTGCTAAGTTTCTTGTACGAAATTGTTTATTTGCCTTTTCTCTGTTTGTAACTTATCTGTAAAAGGTTCCCCATACTGTCAAAAAAATGCATGTATAGCAATTAGGACTTCATTCCTCCATGTTTTCTTCCCTTATCTTACTCTCATTGTCTTGAAACCTTATTTTAGAAAACTGGTCAAGTAACATGTTGCATGTGGCTTACTCTGGCTATATCTAAGCCCTTCTGCACATCCAAACTTAGATGGAATTGATCAAATGATTTGGTCAACTCTGGGCTATGCCTTTTTTAAAGTAGTTTTCTTTAGGAACTGTCAGCATGTCATTGTTAATGTGTGGAGCTGTAACACTATGTGAACTATGGACAGTCAAGAATATGTTCTCAAAAACTGCACTATTGCAAAACAGGTGCATTATCCAGGTACTCATACACTGTTTTTGTACTGCTGGTCCTGTACCAGAAACAGTTTCTTTTATTGTTACTTGCTTTTTAAACTTTGTTTTAGCCACTTACAGAAAATCTGCTTATGTCACAATTTGCCTCAAATCCATTTCAAGTTGTATATTTGTTTTCCAATAAAAAACTTACAATTTAACCAGAATAAAATAAAATATTATCCATAAACCAAAGACAAAAAGAAACACAATCAATCTCAAGCATCTTTGGTCTAGAGCATTTCTGAAGTTAGTTGACTGATCCTTTTTTCTTCAAATCTTTGTTTTCAACCCAAGAATCATTTCATTTAATGTTACTTTAGCTGTTTCTGCAAGTTGAGGTTTAGATTGTTTCATACTTAGACTCCAGTCAGTCTATCCATCACCATCTACTCATCACCAAGTCCAATAATCTGCTTGACATTAAAATCTGACAAATTTTCATCTTGATCTGATTTGAATCTTAGAAACATATATTTTATATAAGAGACATATATTTTGAAAGATCATTTATATGATAAGTAGTAATAACCCCACACTCCATGCTCTCATCAATACAGACATGATTCTCATTGAACTTTAATGTGGTTTCTCCATACAAGCCCACAGAGCAAGGACCCCCTACTAATTGGCTGAAATTTTATCACGGAGAAAATATGCTGAAAATCAAACATAAAGCTGCCCAAATTTAATGATAACCTACTCTGAGTCAGACATATTGGTAAGTTAGACAGAAATCAATATTAGGTGAGAGAGAGACAGATGCTCCTGCTTCTGGCCCTAACCTTCCATGTGTCTAATTTCTTACATGGTCCTAGTTTTAAATAAATGGACATATATACATATTTTAAGATCTACTTTACTAATCTATTAATCCCTTCCTTGATTCACTTTCTTGATGCTTTCACAGCCTGTCATATTTAGTGAAGTCATCAATCAAGGGGTTAGTATTTTATAAGATAGAAGATTAAGTCTACATGGTCAATTCACTTCTGAAGACTTTTGCTTATATGAGCCTTGGCAATGTGTTATTGACAACCCATTCTAGCTGGTATTTTCTCATCACTTTATTTCCTACATTTTATGCAACTTTACGAATCACTGTTCTCTCTTTATCTGATTCACATGTGCATAGATATTTTTAAAAATGCAAATTAATTGCTCCACAGACACAACTAAACTTAATATATACGAGAATGTCCAAAAAAGCCCACACCCTCCCATTTATTTAATAAACAGTTACTCATGTTCCTTTGTGTTCATTCTACTTGTACAAGACCTTAATAAAATTTAGTTTAATATTAGTCTTCATTATATCCCAAGCAATTATTAATAATCTTCTGCTACCCATAAATATTTTACTTGCACAAATTTTTTCTCTACAAAATTCTTTTACCATCACTGGTCAATATTGAGCAGATAGTTCCTGAACCAAATAAGTGCTTGAGGGTAATTCCAAATCTCATTCTAGAAAAATAAATGATAGTTCTTTGTGATTAAAAAATATTCCAACAAATATCAGTAATGGACTCTATAATGAAAACCAAAACATAAAAGTAAAGCAGGATACCAGCAAAGAACTCATTATTTGAATATATTAGTCTCTGCCTATAATAAGAAACCTAAACTAACTTCTTTGAGATTTGATATTCTCTTTAGAACCCAGTACAGTGTGGGAGGAATGCACTGCAGCACAGAAGAGTTTCATTCACATTCTTCCCATCACCTAAAAGGCTAAGATAGGTCAGAAGGAAGAACTACCTCCAACAGGGTAGACAGGTCCCAGAAGGGTCTCTACTTTATAATACTTTAAAGTGTAAATTAATACTGAGAAGCCTTAACTGACATGCAAAGCCTGTCACTCAAAGACACTGCTGATAGCCTTTAGGTGGCTGAACTAATTCATGCCAAGATACAAAGTAATTTGCAAAGTGAAATGTGAAATATAACTTTGAGGGACCCAGAAACATGTCCTTTATTAATTTGCCATATGGACCCAGAATGTGTAGTAAAATTCTGCATTCGCTATAATAAGCCTTGCCTTTGCAAGCCCTGAATAATTTTCAGTGCAAAGTCACTGATAAAGCTAAAACATATTTTTCCTACAGTTTTGTGCATCCTAGATAGGGTTTCCAATTATTTTTGGGCTTCAATTACATTTGTGAATTTCCCTGTAGCTCATCTGAGTCTAATCATATAATTATATTCCATTTAATTGAAAATGAGTAGCTAAAACTATTTGGATTAAAAAAAACAGTTAAGTTGAAAATGATGAAAGTTCTCTCAAACATTCCAACAAGACTTCCAGGATCATTATTCTCTGAATTACAGACCTTGGATCAAAGGATGCACAAAAGGTTGGAAACAAGATACAAAGGAAAACTGAGTGAAACATATAAAGTGCATCTTAGTGTTTAGAAACTGAACACTGAATGTCCAATTTCAACCCTAGTAACAAATTAAATAGCATTTCTGAGGCTCAATGTCTATAAAATGTAAATAATAATGGTACCTGTCTCTGTTTGGTGTTTGATTTTCATTCCAACATCTGTCTGGTGGATCTTCATCCTATAAAAACATTGAAAAGTAAAAATAGTATTTTTCATATGCTCTTAAAACTGGAGTTCTATATTCAAGTTAAATGTTCTTACACAAATTTGAAGAGATGAGGTAAAAAGCACTTTTTTTTTGCTATGGAAAATAGAGGCATGGGGTGTATATTTTGCTTTTCTCTGCAATCAATTTCCAATAAATAGTTCCAATCTGTGACAGTTCTGAAGTGGTGTAGAAGAGCCGTGGCCACCACAGTCAGTCCAGTACACAATCACCAGTGTCATTGGTCTTGATGAGGCAGGTGCTTTATTGGTGATTTGTTCATGTGGTTCTCTGACATGTGAGTTGTAGCAATGGCCACATAACCTCATAGTCTTGTGTCTCATAGGTAACACAGAAGTCTCTCATTTTGGCAGGGGAGAAGTTCCCCGAGCAGAGCATGCATGTTGCCTTTGGGGGAATTGAGGACAAGTCAAACATTAAAAACTTATCACCACAGGGCTTACAACACACTGAATAAAAAGGAATGAATCAGTAATTCCAGAGATATATTTTTTAAGAAAGATGAAAAAGGTCTGAGGGAGCAATATTCCTTTTGAAATAATAGAAAATTTCACCATTTGGCAACTAATAAAATAATAACAATCTTGTAAATATTAACAAATTCTAAAATCAGAAGATTTCAATACCCACATCTCAATAATTGATTGAACAAGTAGAGTAAAAACTAGTAAAGACATAAAAGATCATAATAACACAATTAATCAAGTCAGTTAATTGCAAATTATAGATCACAATAACAGCTAAACAATACATACCAATTTCAAGGGCACATGGAGACCATATGCTCATCAGAAAGTAAGTCTTCATAGTTGTCAAAAAATGATATTAAATGAGATTGAAGTGCAATAAGTTATTCAGAAAATTCTCAGACATCTGAATAAAGTGTTTAGAAACAAATGCTTCTAAACAGCATGTGAATCAATGAAAAAAATTAAAACAGAAATTAGAAAATATTTTGAACTCAAGAATAATGAACATGCAACATATCTCAATTTGTAGAAAGTAGGAAATATAATGATTAGAGAAGCAATATGTAAACTCCCATTCTAAGAAGCTAGAAAAAAATGTAACTGAACAATTAAGTTTGTTTGTTTCAGTGAACCAAACAAAATGAAAATAGACATAAAACATTTGTGTGAAATAGCTATCAATCATACAATGGAAAAGCAAAGATACAAAGTTTGATTCTTTGAAAACAAATAAAATTTACTAACCTCTAGCAAAATACAGCAATTTAAAAAGATCAAAAACACAGGTTGTCAGCATCAGAAGTACAAAGTGGGCTAACCATAAAGATCCATAGGATCTTTATGTAGAAAAGTAAAGGAATATTATGAAGTATATGTCAGTAGCTTAGTTGAAATGAACAGATTATTTGGAAAGAGCAATTTTCTTAGTCAACACTGATATAGAATAAAACAAAAGAAACATCCTTATGTTCCTTAAATAATTCATTTTTCATTAATAAGCTTTACCAAAAGGCAATTCTAGGATAACATATAGTCACTGGTGAAGTCTAGTAACTATTTAAGAGTAATAATACCAATCTCAGACATTTCTATGGAGATAAAAAATAAGAAAGAAGGGAATATTTCTTACCTAGTTTTATAAAGCCAATGCAAACTTGTTACCAAACATTGTCAAAGGCATTACCCTCCTCATATTCATAGGAAAACATAACCACGAATTCTCAACCAAGTAATAGTGCTTTGAACTCAGGAAGATGTAAGAAAGGTAAAATACCCTGATCATGTCGGTTTACCCCAGAAATACAACAATGGTTTAATATTTTAAAATCAAACATAACTCCCCATTTTAACAAAATTACATAAAAAATGTATCATTTGTAGCCAAATAAAAATAGAAAAAAGAACCTCAATCTGATATCCAGCAAATAATAAAACGCTGAGATATGACCACCTATCATCATTCCAAACTTGGAAATAGTCTTCACTTTTCTTCCAAGAACAGACACAAGGCAAAGATGTCCACCTACCTACTGCTCTTGAGCATTGTTCTGGATGCTTCCAATGCAACATTAGAAGAGTTCAGTGTACCTGCTTATATGGGAGATTAGATAGTTCTTTTTATCTCATCTTTGTCTTTTCAAAGACAGGACTATTTAGGTGCATTTTACATACTACTTTATGTGTAAAATAATGTTTATAAAACAAGCACCAGAATTAATAAATGAATTACAAGATTGTAATAATTAAGGTATGTGGTAGGCAGCATTTGATTACAGTTTTGTGCAAGGACCTGAGCCGCAGAGATCCTGCTAAACCTTACATGAATTTCTTCCCCCCGCCAAAAAAAAAAAGTGAGAATAAAAATGCTTCTTGATTTAACCTGCTAAACTTTGGGGTAGTTGGTTAAGTAGCAGTAGGTCATACCTATGATGCAGACATATGTATATATGTATATATATGTACATATGTCTATATCATAGGTGCTAAAGAATTCCATTCACTTTGTGCAACTTTGTTGTAACAACATGAATGAACTAGATATGGCCCCAGAATCCATTGATTTTATCAGACAATCTTAGTAAGCTGTCCTTTCCCCAGCTGACAGCATTTTCTGTTGTCTGTGTCTTCTACACCATGTAGATTCAACACAACTGACAGCCTTTCTGTGTAGCTGGAATCTCTATATTTCTCCATTTTTTTTTGTTGACATCATCTCTGTACTTTTTGTAATTTACTGTAAGTCTGGCTCTCAATAAGATACTGTTGAAAAACTATGATCACAATCCCTTCCCTCATTGTACTTAGGAAAATAATGATACAAATAATTGATTTTGGTCAATTCTACCTGAGCTGTGCAGAATGCAGTGAGATTGTAATAGGACTAATATGTTTTAGGTGAATTACAGATTGTTCAGAGTAAATGACCACATACATCATCTAAAATACTCAGTTGATGTCACTGAAGTTGGCTCAAAGAATATAGAAACTTTAGAGCGACCACACGGGATGATGTGGTACAGTTCCCCAAGACCTACCCTCAGTGGAGATGGGCAAAATCTGATATTGCTGGGTATAAATGTTCTGGTTTTATTCTTTTGGGCTCATGGTATGACTGTACTCCTGGGGAAAAATTAAGCATGTAATTCAGCAAGTGCTCTTCCTCTGTCAAGATAGTCTTGGAAGTTAAGGTAGAACCTCTGTCAGTCTAAGTAACTAACAGAGGAGACAAGTAGCAGAAACTAAGGCTAACTCATGAGGGAGGTATGACAGCAGCAAGAAATAACTTTTTGGTGTGTTAGACAAGGGAATTTTAGGATTAACTGTCAGTGTAACATAAATGAATCTCTCCTCATTAAAACAGATCAAAAATAATTCTGGTATTCCCATAGTCTTGCAGATCCAAGAAGATCAATATTTTGCTGTGATACAGATACAACACCTTAAATAAAAGATAACCATCACTACTTAGATTTCCATCAGCAAATTGCATTATCCTGCGAGAGAAAATGGACAGTCAGCAGTTTGGTGAACCTGAACTATATAGTTTCCTCAAATTATCTAGAATGCCCTAAAGCTCACTTACACACAGAAGCTTAATCTGGTTCGTTCTGGTCAGAAATAGTGCTAGAAGCCTAAAGGTTCCTTGAAAAAGTGATTCCACTTATTTTACTATGAAAATAATCATTTTCCTTAATGCTTACGAACAAGTCCCTATGAAGTAGTACTTAATGCTTTAGTTGACATTTCATTAGATCATCTGTGTTTTTTACTAAATTAGCTTTTAGGAAATAATAATTAAGGCAATGCACATGTACATATTAAAAATATTATATAAAAGTTTTTCAAAGAGCTAAAATGTAAGCAATGAAATACAAAACAGTTATCAATGGGTTTAAGTAATTAACTTCATCAATAATTAGTTACCCCCATAGGGAGAAATTAATGACTGAGTATCAGAATCTCTTGTATCACAATGAAATATGATCATTACTTATGTGATGCTAGTCTGGTATCAGTGACATAATTTAACTTTCCAAGGACATTTTCATACAATTTTGATTAATTTCATGTCATGGCACTAGTTCATGCAGTGAGCTTAATACCGCAGTAGATATTAAAATTACCTAGGTGAATCAGGGCCTATAAGTACTCCAAATTGCAATGAAAAATGTCATCTTACGGAAGTGTTTTGGCATTGGGAGACAGATGTTAGGCAAATTATCTATTACCTACACAACAATATAGGTAGCTGAGTGTAGTAAAGGTGTTTATATTCTCCAATAACTTTAAATTATCCAAAAATATTAGTAACAATACTCAGAAGCAAAGTTTGATTGCTTTTCAAAAAAAATTAATTTGCTTTCCTTTCTTTCCACTTACACATTGGTTTTAGCTTTTGGCTGCCTCCCCAGAATCTGCTGGTCATATGCTACCTCCAGGGATGCTCCAGGCTGATAAAAACGCAGGCATACAGAGTTGTTAAACACTTTAAGAAGCCATCAATCTATTATTGGAAAAAATTAACAGTGCTTAAACAAAAAGGTGTTGGAGATTTGCAGAGAAGCTCAGAGCAGGAAAATATCTTGCACTTTATAACAGGAAAGTTTTCCAAGAGAAAGTAAAAGGAACATAATGTTTTTCAGCAAGTTATGGAAAATTTCAGTTTTCAAGGCACCTAAGTCAGAATCAAAATAAAGCAGTTCTTCAAGTAAAATGTTATCTCAAATGTCTAACTCTTCAGTAAATAACTGTATATTACTCTAGTATACTTTAAATTTACAAATTATTTTCACATTGATCCTCCCAACAATATGGAGGAAGTATAGATAGTATCATCCTCCTTTCAAGGAGGAGAACATGGAGACCAGAATGGTTTATCAGTGACTTAACTTAGGTCAATAAGAAGTAAAAGTCAAAGTCAGAGGGGCCAAGAAGAAAGGTGAAGATACAGAGGCCTCAACTGCATTCTATGGAGCTGTGTTACTGTTAGAGTTTCCAAGATCTGTTGATCTCACTGCCCATACCTACACAATGCAAAGATACCTTCTTCAAGGAGTTGCTAGAGAATTTAATAAGAATAAAACAAAAAGTCCACTAATTTCCAGTGGAATGGCTGACAACTATTAATCAACATGCTCTTCAAAAAAATAATAAATCCAGGTACATATGTGCATAAGTTTATTATAATTTAATTGTTATAAAGGATTATGGCACACCATTAACATATTATATACAATACTTATTATTGCAAATACTACACAGACAATGAAAATTTTTTTTAATATTTTCTGTATTCTTATATTTACAGCCAAATTATGGTTTCAGTCAATCCAGGATTTGACAAAAGAGGTTTACATCTCAATCTGCTATCTCTTTCTCCAATAAATTACTGGTAAATCTGATAAATGACATGAATATTAGTTGATATTTCTGCTTATTTGCACAATTTAGGAAGAAAAGGAAACAACAAAGATGTGTGTCATAATCTCCCTTGCTCCTCAAGGATGTGCATAGCATCTTTACTGACTCAGGTAACAGTTTCCAAATGATGAGTGTATATTTGCTTATTTTTACCCTATTTTATCATACAGCTGTATGACACACTTTCAACTTTAATCTGAATATTAACATTTCTTAAGATTAGACAATCAACCAAACAATAAATCAAGAGCTGATTTGTAGCATTGGCCAACCATGGCTAATTTCAAGTGACCCACATGATATCATTGATTACAGATTTGAGATGTTTAGTAGCACTCTGTTATACAGGATTTCAACCAGAGACACAATAGACACAAATAATTTCCTCAAGAATATGGGTAATAGTTAAATGCAAAAAAATAATATGGAAATGATGAGTTTTGAATACTTAAAATCTTAATTTTTATTAATTTAAGTAGTTTTAGACTAGCTCATTTTTTAGTAATGGACATTTTAAACAAATGGGTTGTAAAACCACTGATAATTTAACAGTGGGCTCTCAGATGAGTCAGAACAGCACAACTTAAATGTTCAGTAAATATTATTTTCAACCTTCTTTTTCCTTTACTTGTAAACTTCCTACTCATTTGCCTGATGTGATGGAAGGCACCATCCACCCCAACTCAGCATTCCTCCCGTGGTATCTCAGAGCTCTGGGGGGCGGGGTATGCTGTCATGACTGCTGCTCCTAATTAAGCTATCCTCACCAACATGCCTCATTTCCCTTAATGGTAATTAACATATACATTTAGTTGTATTTTTAATGCATTTTTACAATCTTTTGTAAATACAATCTTTTGTAAATAATAAAAAAGAAAAATATCATACTTTCTGATTTTAAAACATATTTATTCTCCTTAGAGTCAGACTATGAGAAGCAGCAACATGTATTCGAATCCTTTATCTTTCTACAATTTTCAAAGTTGTATCTAAGGACCCATTTATTATAAAATTTCAGTGTTGATACAAACAAGAATCATGCACTGCCCCATAAAATAATTTTCTTTCTTCACCAACTTTTGTTTTTCTACTTATGTAATGTTATGCATCAGCTTTTTCTCATCTTGTTTCCTTTATTTTCAAGTAAAAAGTATTCAAGTTTGTTCAGAAACCATGTGTTTTGCAACCCATAAGTAAATGAAGCTTGTTCCACACTTAGGGTATGAGATGAATACACTTTCTTCATTCTACCAACATATATTTTGAACTGCTACTGATACAGATTTTAAGAAAGATTAAAAACAACTTAATACAGACGGCCCCCATTTCGCCCAGGTTTGTTATATTGAGCTCATTTCCCTCATAAAATACCCTTGTGACTTAGGTGTCACTGTCAGCTCTTCTGCTTCATAATTTTATTATGTTAGACTGTCACACACTCTAGCATAATCTGGAAAATACATACAAGTAATATATCCCTACTTAGCTTTTCAAATGATTGAGACTGACAATTTCAAACTGTATATAAAAATGTTCTGCTAATTGAAAAAAACACATTTTATGCAAAACATATTCTTACGGTTTATTTGTAACTCTTCATCTCCATTATGACTACATACAGTTTTCCAGGATACATATGCTAACTTTTTGATGAGGAAACTTACTAACATGAGAAACCTGGATAAGATATTAGGACATATCCAGAAACACTCACATCTTACTTTGGTCCAGCCACTTGTTTTGAGAAGACACAGAGAGATGTTGTGATCAGTCAAAATAGGCGAGGTGACATTCTTTTTTTTTTTTCATCAGTAAATATTCATTTTTCCTTTTTTATTTTTTCAACATTTTCATTAATCATTTTGTTTATATATTCATACATATAAATATATATTACATCATTGCATTCCCTGGGATTCTCCTACCACCCCATCACCCAAGAGCTCTCCTCTCTAGCTTCTCATACTCACCTCTTCTCCATTTCTCCGTCCCCCCACCCAGGAGCCTGCCCCAACTCCACTGTCAGTTTATTTTGGGTTTTTTCTGTCCTTTTATTTGCTATTCCTATATCCCATCTATAGGTGAGATGATATGGTTTCTGTCTTTTTCTTTCTGACTTATTTCTGCTAATATGATTCCCTCTATGTCCATCCATGTTATCACAAATGTTTCATATTTATCAGTTTTGATCGTAAAATAATATCCCATTGTGCAAATATACCACATCTTTTTCAGCCATTCATCCATTTTGGAGTATTTGGGTTGTTTCCATATGTTGGTTATTGTAAATGGTGCTACAATAAACATCCGAGTCAGGTGTCTTTTTGAATTAGTGTTTTGGTGTCCTTTGTATAGATTCCCAGGAGTGGGATTGCTGGATCAAACTACATTTTCAGTAGTTTGAAGGTCCTCCACACAGCTTTCCATTCTTGCTAGAGAGAACTAGTATAACACCAAATGCAAAGAAAGGCAGGAATCTGCTGGGGCAGATTTCAGAATGCATTTTTTTGGCCAAATGTAGAAAGTTCAGTGAAAACAATTTGCTTTGACTCATTCTTAGAATTGTATTAGTAACGCTGTCCAGTAGTTCTTAGAAACCTGGAGTGCAGTTATCACAAATACCATCCACCAACCTGTACAGTGCACAATCGATTATTCTACAATGTGTTTTGAAACCTGAAGAATCCATATTTAAAGCGTAAATGGAGAAAATATTATTCTGAACTAGAAATGGGAAAGAATTTTTTCAAAGTATTTTCTTCGGAAAGGGAAATTTAAAGATTTGTCTCAAATTTATCTTCTTGTTACTCTCTAGGTCTCTATGTTTGACCAGTGTGTGTGTTTTAAGTAGAAAAATGTGAAAATAAAGATTATATTTAAAATCCAGATAAGTACCAATGCTCTTAGTCAGGTGGCCACTCTTCTCTTTACCTAATCAGATGTTTCAGGGGCTTCCAGATGGAAGTCATAAAACCCAGAAAGGAGGTAAGTTGGTAAAAGAATAAGACCATCTCTACATAACTACTAGCAAGTAATGATGAATCAGGAAACATTAACAACAGATGATCCTTAACTATTGATTCCTCTGACAGGTGTGAGCTTGAAGATTTTACACTTAAATGTGTTCCAGGGTTCAAAATACATCTTTAGAGTTAAAATGAAATTTACTTTTCCCCTTGCAGTCTTAATATCAATTCAATTCTCATCTGCAGTCTCAATCTTAGGGCTTTCAGATAAGGGTATTTGAAGAGAAAATAAACCACAGAGAAGAGAAATCTTAATGTACAATAAATAAGTAACAAGATAAAAAGAGATGGGTAATCCTCAAGTGGAAAAGTATCATTGTAAGAAATGGCCAAAGAGGATTTTTCACTCATAAACTGGCCATATTCGCAGGGATTTGCACCCAACATAAGCACTTCAAAAAGATTGCATATAATCTCTCCTTCGAATAGACATGTACAATCAATTCTCCACATCTAAATCATGGACCTCTAAATATATTAAAAAAGACCATATTTCTGCCAATAACAAGAAATTCACATCTGTTCAAAGTATTTGTCTAATGAGGCAATAGGTAATTGTGACTCATTAAAGACTAAAGCAGCTCTCTTAACTTGTTCTTCGAACATTTGATTTCAGTTCAATCTAATCAATTATAGTTGAAAGTGACTAGTAATTCAGTGCAAAATGTGTATTCTGTAATATTTATAGTATGTTACAGCTGGATTGTAAATTTGATTTTCTTTAAAATATACTAAAATATGAAATTTGTATATAGTTTAGCTCTACACATAAGCAAAGAAAAAATAATTTTTTACTTTTTATAGAACACATGGGATATCATCCTCACAGTATGCACACCACTGACTATATGACTGCAATGACTGACTGTAAAATGTTTTCTTTATAAATTAACCCACAAAATTAGATGTTATGAGATGATATTTTCTATCAAAAGAAAAGTCCAGCAATGGTGGTTGGGAATAGGTGAGCACAGAACTTTAAAGTTTTCTCATTGGTGAAGTCTGAACCTGGTAACCTTGGGTGTCACCTTGTCTTTCACAATGCAAATTTTGGACTATTTAGGGGAAAAATTAAAAATTTGGAAAGAATCTCTAGTGTGGGGCACTAGCTTACATGAAAAGGTAGTATACTATGTTTCCAAATCATATACAGTGTTGTAAACCAATGTCACCATAATAAGAGAGATAAAGAGAGGGGTAGAATTTTAAAGAACTTCTAGATAGCCATGCACTAGTACAAGAGCAAGGAATGTTTGAGGGATGAAAGTCCAAACATATAAAACTAGCAATTTGACCTCCCACAAAGAGGGGAGACACCCTCCTTCCCCACTTCCTTTAATCCTACAAAGAACTATTCTCTACCATATTAGAGCACTTATTTGTACATTTTAGCAGCAATCTCCGTACCCAGAAACAAATGCTAGAACATTATTTCCCTGCTTTAAAAAGAGCCTAACAATTTAAACAGCAGGAGTTCAAGTGTTTTGTCAATATCAAACTACTGTCTACTAAAAAGAAAGTATATTTTTAAAAAAGTAATTCCTCAGAAACAAAACACCTTAAGGGATGCAGCTTGAATATTTAGTGAACTGTGTGTTTGGAATGAAAAGATGTCATATCATGCAACAAGATGGCAGCCATACAAAAGGGCAGTAAAATTGCCTTTGCCTTTCAGAGCTTGTAAATATGCCCTATAATTTGCACTGCTTTCTGTGCAAGATATAAGAATACATTGCTAACAGCTTCATTAGTCTCAAAAAATAACAGCTGCATTAGTCTCAACATTTTGATTCCACATTGTTCATTATTCAGGAGGAACATAATGACTAGTCTCCATTATCATCAAACTATGGAACCTAGTATTGACACAGACCAGATTAACTCTTTGCTCATATAAGCCCAACTGTCAGGGCTGAAGTCAGACAAGGTTTCTTCCTGAGTTTCAGAATTCTGGAGAAAACTAATATATATATATATATATATATATATATATATATATATATATATAGCCATTCCAAATTTTACAGAGTTGAAATGAGATAATAAAATACCTCCAAAATTGGAAATTTTGTTTAAATCCCAGGTTAATGCTTAATTCATAGAATTCCTTGAGTATTGTGACAATTATAAATGATGACAGGTTCTAGCGAATTTCACAATGATGCACTAAGATCTGTCAATACCTTCATTTCATACTACACATTGATTATTTTAATAAGTGTTTGTGCCTTTGGTAAATGTATCAGAATGCAAAGTATCAGGTACTCTAAACAAGACCTACATCTTGGAACTCATTATCTATCCGAAAGTCAACATATCTTCATATAGTAAAAAGATACATGACAATGCCGAAGCTGTTAGCAGACAGAACAAAGTAAAAAATCTAGGTAAGTACATTAACACCACAATTTCATAGATAATGAAAATAGATTGGATGAAAAGGAATAATAAATAAATCTTGAACTACAGTTAATATTTGAAAGGCTAGAGATAAAAGAAGGTATTTTCAACATGGATCAAATTAATAATTAGATCTGATTTATAGTGCAACATGAGGTAAGAAAATAGATTATAACCTAGTATATAAAGTTATCCCTGGAATTGGGGTTTGAAAATAATTTATATTTAAGTTGCAAAGTGATTTAAATATCATATTACGGTATAAATGTTAATATTAATTTGCATTCTACCTTGATTTGAAATGATTTTAGGTATTTCTAAGAGGATTATCTAATCAAGTAACAATAGTAGTAGTTATAATAATTAAATGTGTATATCATATGCACATTTTATATAAAATATATTTACTATTATAAATATATATTTATTATTATTATTAAATACATATATAAATAAAACTAAAATCTAAAACTCAGAAAAATCACAATTGATCTTAAGAGCAACAATTTCAAAAAGTTAGTGGTTAACAGAATAATCAATACCTCAACAACACAGAAAAACAAATTGATAGAACAATTTTTTAGAGAATTTCTTAAGTAGGACAATGATAGAAACTTAAGCAGAGTTGAATAAAGTTTTTGAAGAACATGCTTGGATTTAATTGACTGGCTTTAACACAAAAAAAATTAGGTTAAAACTCATGATAAACTATCCAAAAGGACACTTATATTTAAAGGAGTACTTTAAGATTTCCTCTGGACCACCTTTATGTTTCAGTAATACAGGGTTTTTGAAATGATCTCACTAGCTAGAACATGGTCAATCTCTTATAACCCTTGTTCTCTAAAAGATAAAATTCATTCTTAAGAAAAGTACGCCTTCTCCATGAGTTGCAAAGTAAGTTTTGAAACAACATGAGCTTTAAGGTAAATGCAGGGTTACAGAAAACATCCATCAGAAAATGGAAAGTTTTAGCTTGGAAATCTAGGCATCAGGTTGTCAAGAGCACTTTTTTTTCTTTAAATTTGTGATGTGGAATTGAATTTACTTATACTTCATGCATAATTTCAAGGTCTGCCTGTTGGAAATAGCAGTTCTTTCTGAAGGAGGTACTACTTCAATAGCAAAGGGAAGAAATAGATCATGAATTCATGATCTTGTTTGGTGGAAGTTTCATGACACCTGTCAACACTACACACAAAGAAAGCCTTTCTCAGGCTTTCACTTTCATGACTGGTGAATTAAGTCATCTATTTTACAAAAGAAGACCTCCATACTGTAATCATTTCCATCTTCTGACATCTATTTCATGCTATTTTTGTCAATCTATGATATGACATTTGACAGTTATAAGTGAATCAGGGTATATAAAAATGCAAAGGTACTATTCTGTTAAGAAGATATAAAGGACCTTATTAGAAATTGAGAAAGGCACCAAATAAAAATGCTATACCTGTACCCTTAATTTGGGAACTTAAAATTATTGACAATAGGGCTTTCTGAATAGTTATAAAGTAAATATGAATGTTAATTTACTAAATTGCAATATATATCTTGTTAATCTTGTGTGGTTTTTGAATAGTACAAAATGTTAATTATTTGTACAGTAATATATTTTGTATACTAATTATCTACATTATTTATTTTATAAATTAACTCATAGTTTATCTGAAAATCATGAAAAGATATAACTCAACATGATATAATAGTCCTTGATAAATGCTACGTTTGGACACTTTTTTCAACAACCATTCAAACTGAATATAGTGATTTAGTTAAATGAATAATAATTCTTTAAAATAATATTATGCCTGGTTATTTAGGACAATGTAACATAAGGATCAAAATGGAATATAGTGCTATAGCTCAAATAATTAAATTATTTCATAATAACATTTTACTTTATAAAAGTAAAAACTTAGGTTATGGTAACAATAATATCATTGTTACATTATAGTGTGGCTCTAATAAAATGTTTTTGAAATAGCTTTCCTAAAAATAAACTATCATTATAAAAATGGGCAATGAATAGTATTACTGAGGAATTTTTCAAATTGCTAAGTGTTTCATTATTTTTTAGCTATAATTTTCCTAGACATACTTAGGTTCTTCTTATTTAGCTTCTTTGCTACACACCTGTGTTATTCTGATGATAACCTAATAGAAAATAAAACTGTATGCATATATATTGAACTTGCTCTCTTGTTCTATGTGAGTATGTGAGAGAAGAGATAGTACATAGAAGTAAAATTATAATGTAATAGGTAGTTTTTTTTTTAATTTTACAAAGCAAGATATTTACTTTTTTCAGTACCATCATTACTAGCATGGGCAATGCTTACTTGGCCCTTGTTCACTGCTTTCTAAATACTTGGGTGGAAAAAAAGAAAGGAATTAGTGAACTCATAGGACCTTACACAAATGAGACAAAATTTCAAAGTAATTAATAAAAATTAATAACATACTTTGTCCAATAAAAATTGTGAGAGATGTCTTATTATGAGCATCTTAAAACCTTCATCTGCTTTTTTTTTATTTTTTGAGGTCTTACTATTTTTGCCCCGAGATCCACAAGCTCACGGTGCCTGGGGTACCATGGATTCAAGTAATCCCCAGCCTTCCCAGGTAGCTGGGATTACAGGCGCACCACACCACACCCAGCTATTTTTTGGAACTAGGTCTTGCTATGTTGCCCTGAGCAGGACTCCAACCATGGTCCCTGGTCCCTGCCACAGCTTCCTAGGCTGCCGCTTATAGGCATGCACCACCATACCCGGCCATATCTGTTCATTTTTAATGAGACATAAATTTGGGGGTCTTTTTTTAAATTAAATTAACCCCTTTTTGAGACATAAATTTTGGTATAAAAAATTCTCTGTGAGGAACTGCAGCTAGAGACTTTGTTGAAGAATATTTAGAAAATGTCTATTATAAAGTCAATATACTTCCCAACAGTGGAATATTATGCAGTTTTTATTAAATATTCAAAAGTTGGTTATAATGTAGTGTTAAATTAAAAAGAGTTCAAGAAAAAGTGTTAGTTATTTTTATAAACACACACACATATGCATCATATAGATAAAAGGCTAACCAAGCAAACTATTCCTAACTCTGAATGGTTGGCATTAAAAGGGATTTAGTTTTCGTAGAATGTAAACCTTTCTAAATTCTCCAAGTTCTTTGTTATTATGGTGTATTGACCTTTACTGAAAATTATTAATGTGAGGTGCTAAAATACAATACAAAGCAATAATTCTTCCACATAACCAATATCTAGGTGAAAGATTCTTTAAATCTTCTTTCCTCATTTTCAGTAAATTTGAATATCCTGTATCAATAATTATGCTAAAAATAAATGAATAAGAGTTACTGTTACACAGATGAGTAGATACAGCACACCCTATCTGCCACATTGACTGCAACTATAAAAGATAAACAGAATGCATAAAGTCACTCTTTGAGGACACTGAAAAGTAAATAGAAGCAGACACAGCAGGTAAGAAGATAAGAATTTGAATAACCACCAGACTTGCACTGAGTTTTCCATTTTTTCCTCTGGACTTGAGCCATTTGGCTCAAGATGCACTATAACTGCAGAAGTAGGTACAGAGAAGGGTAATTAAAGCTTCAAGTCTGGGCAGAGGACTGAAAAAGGAAGTCCCAGGGAATCTGAAAGTACCACAGAGGTTAAGGCACTGACAAGAAACCATCTAAAGTGTTTATGAATTTCTGGGCTCATCACCAAGTTGCACAAGTATACATTGGATCATCATAGGTGTATCAAAACTACTGAGTACAATGCTAAGATACAAACAAGGGATTAAATACCAACCCAGTTCTTGGGTGGTATGCACAGGAACAGATGACAAATAACATGAATTGCATAGACTGAAAACTGAACTGAAATTGGAAACACACCCCACAAAATGCATGCTGAGAATTTTAGTATATAACTAATCAAGTTGACTGCCTGCTAAAACAAAATTATTAACATCATCTGTAGGATTTTAAATAATCAAAAGATATATAGCATAACATCTGCAATGTGCAAGATATGTCAATTACTTTCCATGTGAAAAATCTAAGTAAATTTCAACTTGCACAATCAAAGACAATATATTCTAACAGCAAAATCACACAGTTGTTTAAATACCTAAAAAGACATTATAAAGTATTTATTATACAAATGCTCCAATAATGAAGGATATTAAAAATTTTAAGGGGAGAAAATGAAAACGTTATAACCAAAATAAACACTAATCAAATCAAAAAGCACATTGCTTGAGGACTCAACAGCAAAATGACAAGGATGGAAAAAATGAGTGTGAATTTGAAGATAGATCAATAGAAATGGTCTTACCTAGTATCAGAAAATACAATGTACTAATAGCGATATTATAGAAATAAATATTCTAATAAAATATTACATAATAGCAACAAGAATAAGTAATAAGAAGAAAAACACAGAAACTTATAGGACATAGTATTTTTGGTTGATAGTTTTTACCTTTGAGTATTTTTGAATAACCATTTCATTTTCTCCTTTTATGGGGAATTTCTGCTTAAAAGTCTGATGAAAATCTGATAGACGATCCTTTATAAGTAACCTACTTTTTTCCCTAGCCACTTTCCCTGTTCTTTCTTTGTCCTGAAATCCTGCTGTTTTCACCACTATGTGTCTTAGTGTAAGTCTCATATGATCATTTAGTTTAGAGACAATATTTAATTCCTTTTTCAGACTTGGGAAGTCTTTCTCTTCATCTCTTTGATTAAGCTTTGTGTCCATGGCTGTCCTTCTGGTATATTCATTATTACTATGCTGTCCTTCCTAGTGAAGAAAGATAGGTATTAAAGTGTTTCTTTGCAGGTTTTGTTTGTTTACAATTTATGTTTCTATTTGGCTTATTAGTACCTTATATTAGTACCTTATATTCAAGGTTACTGAATTGATTCTTCTTTGGTTTATTTGCCTCCTAGCTTTTTCTACTTTTTGGTCTCATTTATTGAACTCTTCATATCCTGAATTTGTTATTTTCTTATGTAAAGCTTCATATTCTACATTCTGATCTTTATTTCTGAGCTATTCATTTGTGAACTGAATCTCATTGTATCTCTTTGATTAGAATATTTATCATGACCGTCTTTCATTAAATCTCCATATGCCATCTGCTCTCTGCAAGCAGTTTAAACAGTTAAATTTCTTGCTTGATCAGTGATCCAAACCTTAATTATTGAAAGGAGTGTTTTTATCAGTGGTTTTCTGTACACTGGGTTGTTTCACTTTTCCAAATTAATAGAAGTATATGAAAATACTGAGAAATGCTCTAAGGGAGTTCCTGATTTTCAATTTGAGACACATTTCTCCATTCCCTCTGTGCTAGTTATTTATGCTCTTTTCTAAATTACCACAAACTTAGCAGTTTAAAACAATGATCTTTTATTATCTCACACTGTTTCTGAGTGCTGGGATTCTGGGATAGGCTTAGCTGGGTGATTCTCTGTCTCAGCATCTCTCCTGCTGAGGTTGCAGTTGTCTGAATGCTTCCCTGGGTGAGCGAGCAAGAGAGCAATGGAAAGCACAAAATATTATAATCATAGTCTTTTTCTAACCTAATCACAGAAACATCCAACATCTTTGCTTAACTCTATCCATTAGACGTGCATCATGAGATCCACCTGATACTCATAGAGAAGAAATTATAAGAGTATAGAAACCAAGAGATAGATATCATTGCATATAATCTTACCACAGTACTGCCCACTAGGTTACATGAAGAACATGAAATAAAACATTTTCTACCACTAAGAAAGCACTAGTTTGCATAGTTATAGCTGATAGGATAGCAATTAGAATTAAAACAGCTTTTTCTAATTTTAGAACCACTTTACATTTTTTAATTTTAAATAATTTATTTATGTATAAATTTCATATCTCTGTGATCTCTGGGGTTCACAACCCTCCCTGACCCTGTCCCACCCCCCCCATCCCACTCCCCCCCTCAAGTTGTGTACTTCAATTTGGTTGTTGGCTAGTTTTGACTTTTCTTCATGGACTTTTGTTTCTCTTACCCATGTCCCATATGGTAGTGAAACCATTTGGTTTGATTTTTTTTCTTTTTACTTGTTTCTGCTAATATGAATTCTTCTAAGTCCATCCATGCTATCATAAAATCATCCAATTTGTCATTTTTAATTGGTGAGTAATATTCCATTGTGTATATACACCATATTTTTTTCATCCAGTCATCTGTTTTGGGATTTTTCAGTGGCTTCCATGTCCTTGCAATTATAAATAGTGCTGCAATAAATATCTGAGTACTGGTGTCCCTTTGTACCCACATTGAAGTCTCCTTTGGGTAAATTCCCAAGAGAGCAATTTCTGGGTCATGTGGTAGTTCCATTTTCATTAATTTGAGGGCCCTCCACACAGCTTTCCATAAAGGTTGGACCAGTTTACATTCCCACCAGCAGTGTAAGAGTGTCCCCTTCTCTCCACATCCTCGCCAGCACTTCTTGCCCATTCTTTGGATGTGGGCCATTCTTACTAGTGTAACGTGACACCTCATTGTGGTGTCATTTGATTTGCATTTCCCTTATTGCTAGTGACGTTGAGCAATTTTTCATGTGCCTATTGACCATTTGTATTTCCTCTTTGAAGAAGTGTCATTTTAGTTCTCCCCATTTTTTTGACTGGGCTTCTTTTTTTGTTTTTGTTTATTTGTGTGAGTTCCTTTTGGATCTTCGTTATTAAACCCTTATCACTTTTGTAGAGGGCAAAAAATTTCCATTCAGTTAGGCTTCTTTTAGTTTTTCTATCACCTCTTTTACAGAGGTTTTTAGTTTGATGTAGTCCCATCTGCTTATGTTTTCCTTCAATTTTTTGCCATCAGCAGATTTTTCCAGAAAGGGGTTTCTGAATTGTACTTCCTAGAGGGTTTTTCCCAAGTTTTTTTCTATGTATGTATGGTCCAAAAGCAATCTACAGATTCAATGCAATTCCATAAAAATTCCAATGACATTCTTCAAAGAGATAGAAAAACAATTACAGAAGTTCATATGGAAGAACAAAAGACCTCGAATATCAAAAAGCCTCCTGGTTAAAAAAAAGAGAGAGAATGGAGGGTTAACTATCCTAGAAACTCAAGTTATACTACAAAGCCACAATAATTAAAAGAGCGTGGTACTGGTATAACAACAGACAATCAGACCAATGGTACAGAATTGAGTGCTTGGAAATAAAACCACACATATATAGTCAACTAATCTTTGACAAAGTGGGGAAAAACCTACACTGGAACAAAGATAGCCTCTTCAATAAATTGTGCTCAGAAATTGAACTAAGACCTGCAAAAAAATGGACCAAGACAACATCCTCACACCTTGTACAAAAACCAACTCAAAATGGATAAAAGATTTAAATGTCAGACCTAAAACGATACATACACTTTACTTTTTCAATGGCATTTTTCTACAAGATATTGCCAAATTTAAAAACTCAAATCTTTTTGTTTAATAATATATATTCTTATTGAATAAATTTTTTTGCCTTTTAGGTATTCCTCCTCCATCCCACTCCCCTGGTCTCTCCATCTTTTCTTTCACTGTCATTTATTGTTTAATTTTTAGTCCCTTGGGTTCTTTCTCTTCTTTCCTGTAGCAATGTCCTTTTGTCCAGTGTGGACATGGGACACAGTGGTCTGTGCTTAGTTTTCCTGGGACACAGTGGCCTGTGCTTAGTTTTCCAAGTGTCTTTTTGCTCCTGGCCAACAGTCACACATGATTGTGTTCTTTAATTCCTCCTCCCCTCTGTCAGCTACTCTGACTCATCTTCTGTCATATTTTGCTCGTTCTTTGTAAAAACTCAAATCTTAAAGAAGCATTAAAACAGTAATTAATGGATTATGTATCAATATTTCCTACTGTAGTTATATGTAGAATTTAGAAATGAGGACATTATATATACATTTTTATTAAAAAGACAAAATTAATCTTACTACTTTCCTTTTGAAAAAATGATAAATGTAAAGAGTATTCAGAAGCAAGGAAATTCAATGCTATTCAAAAGCATGTGGCTATTTGAAGGTCAAGGAAGTGACAGACTACAACTGACTTTTGCAGGCTTGCAAGAACTACATGTGTACATCACTTTCTAACTCTCACTTCCTGTGACAACATAATGGTCATTGTAATCAGCCACAATAGGAGTATATACACCAATTTACAAACATAAGAACTTCATGCTGTTTTCCCAATGACTGGGAAATTAAACGTTCACTGGCACAACACTGGGTTTTCTGATCTCTTGTAGTTCTCTGGCTACTACACTAGTTAGTATGTCTTTATTGTGACTACCAAAGCTGCCAAACTAATTACCTCATATAAAGTTTTAGCCTTCTATGCCTGATCTGGACTTTGCACAAAATGTCTCCTCAGCAAAGATATTCAGTTAAATGTACTGTTAATAAAATGCAAGTTGACATAGCCATTGTAATTACTGAATTCTGGCAATCTCTGAAAAAGATAGATGCCATTTTCTCTATTTCAAATTGTTTGCCAGAGAAAGCAATTACCCTTATTTAATGCCTAGACACTGTGGTTATATTTTTAACACAACTACACAGTATTAGGCATAGTATTAGGCTCATAGCTTTGTATGTGATCTATATAACAATTAAATTTTAAAACCTCATTTCTTCACATTATGCATATTAAAGCAAACACTCTTAATCTAAAAAACTCTCTTGTGGGGTCAACAAATATAACCAAAACAAAATGTTAAGAAATACAAACTTTAATTTAATATACTTTATTTAAAGAAATATTCATATTTCTTGATTTATCCTGCTCTAATTTCCATGCCCTCATTTCTTGACCTTTATTATTATCCTTAATTACTATACATTTTTTCTAATTATAATTAAAGAAAAAAACAAATAAAGCAAGTCTGTCATTCTGAGACCAGCAAAATTGTAAGCAACATAGTTTTAAATACTTCAGATTGTTTAAGCAAGTATCAATAAAATTATATATGATATATTAGTAAATATTTGATAACATAATTATTCTCTAAAAATGTACATGATTATAATTAACTACCACATGTCAATTGTCAACAAGGACTCCTTCTTGGGAGACATAGTAACTTCCTTATTAAATGTATAATTAAACTTACCGGGCTTTTTTTCTTTGTAATTTATCTATAAACTATCTCATGTTACCACAACAGCTACAAAATCAATTTAGTCACCATTCTTACTTAGATTATAGCAAAATACCACAGTCAGTGAGGGCCCTCATCCTGGTTCATAACTGGTACATTCTTCTTGCATCCTCATCTGATATAAGGCTCAAGATATCTAAGAACTCTCATTTGTAAGGTACTAATCTCATTTCTTAAGGTTCCATCCATAGCAAATACCACCCAAATTCCCACCAGCTAAATGCTATCATCTTCGGGGGTAAGAATTTCAACATATGGATATGGACTTGGGAAACAAAAATTTTAAACATTATAACTCTAATTTTCCCTTTTCTGTCCTTTCAGTTCTACCATCATTTCTCTACACAACAGCCAGTCTTAATTTACAATGTATATGAGTTCCTCCAAGCCCCACATTAACTTCCCATTTCACAGCAAAAACCCATACATCCACTAGTTTACAAACTCTTTGTAATCTGACCTGTTTCTTCTCTGAGCTCAGCTCCCTCTCTCTCTCTCTTTATTCATCTGCTCCAAGTCCATTATCTTCTTCATTTTTTAAAAATACTGTAGTAAAGCTTGCATCTTTAGAGTCTTTCCATTAGTTATTTTCCTCTAATGGTATGCTTTTCTTCTTGATATTTAGTGAATCACTGCTGATTATCATGTCAAAAATGCAACCTTCTTGCATCTCTAGCCTTTGTCTCCCATTTTTCCAGGATACTTATAACTGAATAGTTTACTATAATTCATTTATTAAGTTATTATTTGTCAACAATGACAACTAATAATCATTAGTGCTTACTGTTTGTCAATCCAAGTCATTCAAGAACTTCTAATGAGTATTAAGATGTTTAACCAAAAGTAGGAAGAAAAAAGAAAAGAAGAATAAGGAAAAGTAAACACAATAAGGAATTGTAAAATGCAAGGAAAAGTAGTAAACCTAGAAGCTGGTGACATGTTAGTAACCTATTTAATCACAGAAAGCAAAACAGTTAATAATGATAATTAACAGAAGGGGGTAGATCTTTCAAGACCTAATAATGACAATTTGAAAACAGAAGATATTAATATTTGCATTGTTCTCAATACTATAGAGATATTAACTTATTTTAGATATTGTAGATATTATTAAGACTAGAATGAAGAAATAAGCATTCCTGTAAAGCAAAAGATAACAAGCAAAATCAGAAACTTACAAGTCTATAAACATAACTATAGATTTTATATAGATTTTCCTCATATACTGAAAAGCAGGGGTAGATATTTGATGGTATCAGAAAAGGTTTTCTACTTTGTTCTCATGAGGATAATCTGAAAGTGACCTAAAAGGACACTAAACAAGAGGGTTCCATTCCATGGGACAAAAGGGAACATCTCTTAGACATTACAGAACAACACAGATTACACCAGAAAAGACATTAAATAGATTCAACTCTATTCAACAACAGATAAGTAGAGAGAAACCACAAAGGTTGCGTTCAAGTACTGGAGGTACCTTGGAAACCACTTGGAGCTGTACTCCAATTTGAATGTGTGGAATTTGAACAGTGTTGAAGCACATCTGACTGAGGAGAGATACAAGCAAAGGAGAAAAGGTGTTGAAATTGGCCCAGAGCCCCAGTGAACAGAGCAAGAACAGTGCTAAGGACAAACCTCCAACTTGTCCATCCCTTGCTACTAGTGCAGATCTTGTGAAGCAGTGTAACACAAATCAGCTCTCTCCCACAAATTCTCACCTGAAATGACTCCTCAACACTCCTCCCACATTCCCTGTCTCAGCAGCTACAGATCAGTTCTCCCCAACGAAAGACATATGGAGTGCAGAAATTAAAACCATCCCAATATTTGACATTGTTTAAAAGGCCAGCTAATCTAAAGCAATATACAGATTCATAAAATCCCTATCAAAGCTTCATTTCTCAATGAAAAGAGTAATCATGGCTGAAATTCATATGGAATCACAAAAGATCTCAAACTCCCAGAGGAAGTAGAAGGAAGAGGAAGAAAGAGTAAAGGAATCACATTCAAAAGCTTCAGTCTATACCACAAAGTTATATTAGTCAAAACAATGTTATACTGGATAAAAATAGGCACACAGACCAAGGAACATAATTGAGGATCCAGGAATAAACTTACACTTAGATTAGCAGTTAATTTTTGACAAAGGAACCAAGAATGTACATTAGAGAGAGAAAAGTCTTTTCAACTAATGGTGTTTTGAAAACCAGAAAACCACATTCAAAAGATTGAAACTAGATCACTATCTCCCACTACACACAAAGCTGAATTAAAGTGAATTAAGACTTGAATATAAGTTGTGAAACCATAAAATACATGGAGAAAAGATAGGCAAAACACTCCATAGCACTGACTTCAGTGGTATCTCTGTGGATTCACCTCAATGGCAAGAGAAACAAAAATAAATATAAACAAATATGTGATATCAAACTGAAATGTTTCTCTACAGTGAAAGAAACTATCACTAAAACAAAAAGACATCAAAAATAGAAAAATTGAAGTGGAACAAATGAATGGAAAATATATTTTCAAACTATATATCTGACAAAGGGCTGATATCCCAGACTACAAAAAAACTCATACAAACCAATAAAAAGAAAACAAATAAACCAATAAAAATATGGTCAGAAGAACAAAATAGACAGTTCTCCAAGAAAGACTTATAAATGACCAATAGGCACATGAAAATAGGCTCATCATCACTTATGAGGAAAATGCAAATTGAAACCTCAATGAGACAACACTGCATACCTGTGAGAATGGTTCATTCAAAAAGACCAAAAAAATGAATCTCTGATCCAGAACTTTCACCACTAGGTATCTAAACAAAGTATGCAAAAACACTAAATCAAGGAGATATATACTTTCCTATTTCATTTCAGTATGACTTACTATAGCCAATCTATAAAAACTAAGTGCCAAAGACAGATGAATGTATTAGGAATACTCTGTATATATACACAATGGAATTCTGGGCAGTTATTTAAAAATGAAATCTTGCCATTTGTGACACTATAGATGGAGCAAGAGGGGATAATGCTAAACAAAATACTTTAGAAGGAAAAAGACAAAAGCCAGATGGTTTTCTTTATATGTAGAATATAAATATAAGCATAAATGGTCAGACAAAACAAAACCAATAACAAGCCCTGGAAATATGACTCTAGAACTGAAGCCAGCGGGACATGAGGGGAAGCATGGAGGGCAAAATGTAAAGGGAGCCCAAAGGACAAAGGTGAAGGATTATAGGTTCCTTAGTGGTAGGCATGCTGTCTGTCCTACATACTCTGAAAGTTATTATAGAGCACGCACACTGTGTACAGGACAGGTCCACTATTGATTTGATAGTGAGAGTCTGGAGCCCTTGGTGCATTTTACTGGTTTAATGCTCTCTCCAGGAACCAGATCCACAAGCATACCAGGCAAGGAAATCAGATTAATTGTATGGCAAGCAGGCCAGGTAGGCAGACAGACAAGACAGGGCAGAGGGGCTAGGAGGCAGACAGGTAAATGAGCCTCCAAAGACCCAGTACGTTTTTACACTCTTTCTTTGGGCTCTCTCTAGGCATCTTCTTGCCTGCCTATCTGTAGTCAGACCACTCATCTTGCCGCTGATAGTAGTAATGTTGCTGGTGCTGCTACCATGTTTATGCCTGCTTCTAGACTCAGGTATGCCCACTTAAGATATGCACACCCACACTTTCTGGGCCTAGGTGTCCATAGTTGCAAGTGCCCTGTGCCCACATTCCCTAGCACCCACTTATTGATCACAAGTGGTAGTCACAGAGGCTAGTGGCATTAAAAGCCTGATAAATTCATTTACCTTATAGAGATCTTATACCTCTAAATCATAAAGTGTTGTAAACTTATTTCATATACAACAGAAATTGAACATCTTACAGACAAAACAGTTGATTTTTGAAAATGTGAAAAAATAGAAATTATCCTATATAGACAATCTTCAAGAAACAAGGGAGAAAAATTATTGACATTATAAACAAGGTCTATATTTCCAAAGATATCTTGTATAAACTATTTTCTCTCACTATAATACAAAAAGTCAAAGGACACACGTGCCAAAAATATACCTGTGAATAACCTACAGCCAAAATGATTAATTGTATCAAAAGTTAAGAATAGAACAAGAAAATAAAAATCATAGATTATTTAAAATGTGCAAATATCTCTGAAGCAGTATGTAGAAATATTTGTCTTCAGTGCAAATATTAGAAATCAAGACTAAAAATTAATGAAAGTGCTCAAATCAAGGAAATAAAATAAGAATAACTGCAGAATAAGATTATGATGCTAAAAACAGATACTATTTTTTAATCAAAAGAAACAGAGATCAACAAAATCAAAAATTTTTAAAAAATAAAAGACATGAGACATATTAACCAAGAATATTGAGGAGAGGTATTTTTTAATTTCCACAAAGTTGAGGGAACATGATTAGAGATAGATACTGGAAAGCATCAAATGAAAACACTATGTAAAATTATTCAAATAACATTGAAAGATATAATAAAAGACTATTCAAGAAAATCAGTAGCAAAATTTACTTAAGAATAAACAGATTTTATATTGCTGGTAGGAATGCAAAATGGCCCAACCACTATGGAAAGCAATGTGGAGGACCTTTAAAATATTTAAAATGGAGCTACTATATGATCCAATGATTTTACTCCTGGAGATATACTGAAAGGATAAAAAAAAACATAATTCAAAAGGAAACCTGCATTCCTATATTTATTGCAGCACTATTTATAATAGCCAAAACATGGTAACAACCCAAATGCCACAGCATAGATGAATGGAACTAAAAGTAGTGGTACATTTACACAATGGAATATTACCCACCAATCAAAGAAAAAAAAGACAAACTCGTGTCATTTGGGACAACATGGATGGAGCAAGAAGGAATTATGCTAACCAAAATTACTTAGAAAGAAAAAGATAAATATGGATGTCCTCACTTTGTGGAATATAGAGTAACCAAACAAAAGACCAAGAAATAGTCAAAATAAGTAAGTTGAGAATAGAACTGAAACATACAGGGAGCGGGATGCACAAAACAAGGGAAGGAAGAACAAAAAGAAACATGGTGGTAGTTCATGGGTGACAGAGTGACAAAATTGTGGGGTCTGGAACCATATAAGAGAAACATATATATATATATATATATATATATATATATATATATATATGTTTCTCATATATGTTTCTCATATATGTTTCTCATATATATATATAACCATATAAGATACCATATAATCATATATATATATATAAAACCATATAACCATATATATATAACCATATAAGAGAAACACATATATATGTGTATATATACACAATGGAATTCTGGGCAGTTATACAGAAACACATATATATGTGTTTCTCTTATATGGTTCCAGACCCCACAATTTATAAATTTTGTATATATGTATGTAATAATTAATAATTGAGTTAGCAGTAAAATTCTATCATAAAGGATGAGACCTGGTAGATTTAAAGTATTTTACAAACCAATTCAAATTCACGATTTTTAATATATTCACCATGTTGTACACCATTATATTATCTAATTCTAGAATATTTTCACTACCATAAAAGAAACTCTGTACCTATTAGCAGGTTTCCCAATCCCCCCCAATTCCCTGATAATCACTACACAACACTTGTTTTTTAATTGTAACTATTAACATAAGTGAAGTGTTCATATAGATAAACTTGAACAAATCCAATTTGCATTGGAAAGCATGTTTCCTTCACTGCTCTCTACTTCAAATGAACTTTAAATAGTAATCAACATGAAAAGTTTTCCATTTAAAAAAATAGGTTATTATTCAAGTGAGTTTCTCACCCAAGAGTATTATGGTTAGTATTTTTAATAGTCATGTTTGGAGTTAAGTTTTTGAAGGCTCTGTTTTATGTAAGTTCATAATGCCAACTTGCATCATAGTGCATTTTTGAGATTGAAAAAATGTATGTGTACCTGTAGATCATGTTGAATTAGGTCAACATAGTTTAAGTAATTATGAGTAAGTATGAAAATATGCAAATCTACCTATATTTGCTAACATATAAGTTGGTATTTATACTGTTTAAACATAACTTTGACTAATGTTTCTGTTAGGTAAGGAAGAAATATGAACTTCCTTCTATCCCAGTCTCTGATCTTACTAGTCTCTGACAATTATCCCCTCTCCCAGGAAGGACACTTCACACACAAAATTTCCTTGTTTGGAATCCCTCGTTAATATTTTTTCATTTTGACACCTAATGGCACCTTATGTTATAGTTTAATTGCATCAACAAAAGCAATGAGACTGATGAGAGACTATTTAACCTAACAGAATTCTTATATCCAAATGTTTTATCACCAGTTCTTATATCACCAGTGTCCCTGCAGTTACTCCACTCATTTTTTTAACTCATGTTTTGAACCTGCCATGAGCAAATCACTACAAATCCTAGAGGGAATTTCCAATGAAGCACTAAAATCTCATATGGTAAGGATTCATATCCCTCCAGAATATAGCTTTCTTTTCTGACTGTATTTAGTCTCTTCTATCTGCTCTGACAATGATGTTTTACTCTAACCTATTGTTCACTCTATAATTCAGGGGCAAGGGAAAGAAAGTTTCCCACAAGAAGGAGTTGGATTTTTTTTTTTCACAAGTTGAGCACTAATTTCCTTAAGAAAATTCCTCAAATATGCTATATTTGGTGGATCTTTGAAAGCACGCATGTCTTCTTCAAGGTTCTAAAACTAATTGGAAAACTAATGCATGTAAGAACAAGCAATATGTCCTATTTTTCAGTAAATATGCATAATTATACACATACACACATAAAATTCAGCAAATAGAGTCATCAGGTGCTGGAACTTGAAAATCAGAAATAAAAGAGTCAATGATTTAGAATCTTGTATGGAATGTATTATGATGTTTTACTGAGAAAAGCTATAGAAACTAGAGATACAGGATGAAAACAGAAGATTAAAAATTAGGAAAAAAATTAGGTTGGTATCTCTCCTACATTGTTCAAGAAAACAGGGAAGAATCTGTTACATGCTATGAAGGTAATTAAAAATAAAACCTCTGCCTCAGATATTTTACTTCTGAAAACTGGCAAACATTTATGCTTTTGAAAAATTAAACTGATAAGTCAAAATAATACATATATATTATCATGCATATGTATGTATACATACATATATATATATGTGTGTGTACACACACACACACACACACACACACTCACACACATTATTAGGAAATTCAATGACTCTTATTTCTTCCAAAACTTTGTATCCCACAAAGTCAAAGGGTAGATTTTGTTCACTCATAATAGTAAGCGCTTCAAAACATTTTATTAAGGAATGTTATGAATGAGACATTAGCTTAATATTTGGTCAGTTCAAGTGTCACTGTTGTCTAAATGTGAGTCTACTTAGAAGAGAAAAATGAGATATTAAAAGTGGATTTCCCAAAAATAAACATCAATATAATTTTTTCATCAGTGCCTCAGAAAAAATGACAAATGTTCTTCTTGCCAAAGGACTAGGAATAGAAACTGAACAATAAGTTGCATTTTTCTTTATTCAAGACTCAAGAGATTTATTCCAGTAAACCATTCTATATGAATTATATAAGACCATGAAGAACATAACTATAAAATAATAGAAAAGTAGTGTCTCTCTGTATGTTAGTTTTCAGTGTAATCATTTATGCCAAATACAGAACAAAATAAGTGTGAGCTGGAAATCTGGAGATTTACGTGGAAGCAGTACTATCTAAACTTAAATTTTCCTTGAAAACAAAATTGTCTTTAAAGCTTACGTCAACTTAGCAGTGTAGTTTTGCATATGTATTTTATTTAATAACCACATGAGTATCTATTGGCTTGTTTTTAGATCTTTAGAGGTTATTACAATGCCTAGCACTTTTAAAAGAAACCAATAACTATCTGTTCAATGAACACAAAACCACTTTATTTTCCAGTTGGCAAAGCATTAGACCTCAAAATAAATTTTTATTCTGTATTTGTAATGAACAATTCAATTGCACTGAAACTTGTCAACTTTGGAAAATGGATTTTAATTGAGCTTAAGTTGACAACTTCCAGACAATTTTTCCTGTTTCAGATTATGTTTTATCAAGTTTCATTCTTCTTTTAAAAGGGAATGTAAGTAATCACTCTTTTTCTTTTTTATAGGTGTTACTAGTTATCCTGAAGGAAAACTCCCAGAAGATGACTGAAGAAGTGGGACAGTGCAACTTTTCAAGAGTTCTGTCAATGAAAGTTAAAATAAATGCATCTTCTTGTTGAAATATCACAATGATTGACAGGTGCTGAGTTGAAAACGTCTCCAATTCACCAACTAAATTCTCTTACCATCTCAGAGAAAAATTTAAACAAAGGTCTTTTTCAGTAAAGAAAGATTACTGTTGATGTTCTTTGCTGTTAATGTTCTCATTTACATCTCATGCAAATGGACTAAGACTTTTAAATGACTCATTTTCTCAACAATTAACTTCTCATCCAAGTCTCAAGCATCATTTTCATGACAGTCATTTTGTTGTGTGCAGTTAAATCATTCAATTTTTGCTTTGCAGTTAATTGATTGTAAGTATTCAGCCTTGAAAAAAATTGCTATATAAGCAAACATTGTGATACACTCTTTCCAATAAACTTAAGAAAGGATTAATTCATATAGACAGACTGTTACCCTTTATTATGATTAGCACCTTTATCCTTCAGTGAAGGAAAATAGGTAAGACAAGAACGTAAAGACTGATAGTTTCACTTGATGTATGCATCTGCAGAAGGAACTGAGAGGTCTTTTCTATTTGATTACATTTGACTGAAAAAAAGTAATTTTTAAAAAAGTCATTTTAATTGTATATACCATGTTTCCCCTTTATACATTACTCAAAGGGGCTGCCTTCTAATTTCCTTCTTGGTTTGCCATGGATTTGGGAGTGGCTGCAGGTCCTGAGCAGGGAACAGTGTTTTGTCTGTCATGATTTGGTTCCATCTGTGCACATATATCTCTAGATATATTTTTTTCCTAGATGGTATGCTTTAGAAAATTCACACATCAGTTGATGAAATATGTTCACAAGTTTTTTGGTTTTTTTTTTTTTTTCAATTAAACATGGTACAAATTAACATGTCTTCATAAACATAACTTTAAAGCAAGATAGTTAACTGATTGGAGGATGTGAATATTTTCAACCAACAAATTTTTGCAGATTTTTCATTTACTTCATTCTTCCCATGAACTTTCTCCATATGTTTTATATTCTTCATTCTTCCTGTACCTCAATATCAAGACTGGTAACAGCCTGTTTTGGTATTGGTTCTGCTTTATCTGGTCCTAATGACTTTACTCTGGTCATAATTGCACCAGGTCTTTACATACCAGAGAACTACTCCATTCCTCCAATCACCATTGACACATTAAAAGTTACTGAACTCCAGGTTTGAGACAAAACGGAAGCTCATCAAACTAGAAAGTTATATTCCTTTCATTTTGTTTGTAAGGGCAACATGTGACAAAACATTAAAAGAATAAAAACGTAATGTTTTCCAAGACTTTACGAAAGATGTACTACCAGTACACAGAAAGACAGAACTTCTGCAATTATGCACCAATTTGTCCATGAACTCCAATTTAAATAAGGCTATTGAAGAGAGATGCTCCAGGACACAGGACAGCACTGAGGCATTCAAGTCATATTTCCTTAAACCCAAGTCTTCCATCTCCTAATCTGAAGAAAGTGGATTTCTGGGCTGTTTTTTTTTTTTTTGTGATTCTGTGCACAGCTGACTCTCTGAAAACAGCTTATGCCCTGAGAGTTCTATAAAATTATATGAAAATAGCATTTCCTCTCTTCAGGGTAGCTTTCTTTAGTATTTTCCACTGCTACAGATGAGAATATAGAAAAGAAAAGACTAAAATAATAATTCCCAGGATTTGTAGAGAAAAAAATCAGACTGTGTGTGATGACAGGAAAATGTAAGGTTGTTTGTTTCGTAATACCATTCAGTTTTCTCTGGAAACTTAAAGTCTCTACTGCTGCTTTTGTACTCCTTCATCCTACTCTTCATTCACACTGTTTAAGTGGAACAAATCTATTATATTGAAACTTGGTTTGTGTTTCATTGGTAATACTTTTCTGATTTGGTAATACTTTTATCAGTGAAACAGCAATCAAGTTTCAAGATAATAGATAATTGGTGAAAGTATTACCAATGAAACAACCATCTATAAAACCGAACTGGACTTTGACTCACCTCTATAAAACATGAAATCAGGTTAGAATTATTTAAAACTGGCTTTATCACTTAGTATTTAATAGAGGTCATCTTAGTAGCAAAGATTCTATCAATTACAAATCTTAGGCTTAAACTTAGCATAATATTTGACTCAGAAAGTCACAGGAAACAGAGTGAAGTTTTTTTTTAAATTTTTTTTGTAATTTTCATACAATATTGGTCATGTTTGTAGGGTTGTCATTCCCCTTAGGAATAGAGTGAGATTTATACAGGTTAAGAACCACAGGCACTATCAAGACACATGGAAGATGATGGAAGGAAGGGAAATGAGCAGCAAGAAAAACTGGGATGAAATGTAGTCTAAATATTGGTCAGAACCAAAAGTCACAAAGATCCTTGAAAGTTAGATGACACTTTAGAGTTGTTCCACGTTGTTGTAAGGAAGCCAAGGTTTTATATGTCAGATCAATTCACCATTGAAAGTAGGTTATCCTGGAGTAGGGGATCTGACTTTGGGAGAAGCAGTTCTCTTCAACCAAGAGTTATTTACAAAGAAGGATAACAACTGAGGATGTCCAGCAATCAGAGCAACAAGCTCTTCAGTGATGAACAGGAAGCTGGTTAGGGTACCACCACCCCCAGTGGGAGTAATTATTTTTCTCTTCAAGTCATGAATTATCCATCAACTCTTTTAAATACACATAAGGTAGATATTTCTCAATGCAGAATGAAATGAAAACCTATTCAAGTAGAAATGGTAGATATTTCAAATTTAAATTTGAAATATTTTTTAATTATACATTGGCATAGACAGCCTTACTTGATTTTTGTTGAGCCCCATTTTACAGGCTAGAGCTTAATACTTACAAAAATTGCTAAGAGTTACTGAAACCCTTCCATGTACTAGGCAGTAAGCTAGAGGCTTTTTTATAATCCTGCAGCAAATCTGCCACACACATTGTAAAGATGAACAAAAAGACTCAGAAAAGTCAAATGCATAGGCCTTGGGTGCGCAGTTAAAATGAACACATATCTAACTCCAAAGCTGTGTGTTTTCTACTGCACTGCACTGTTACTCCAGTGAAACAAAAACATATTTAAAATGGAACAGTACAATTTATCAAGCCTAAAAATCTAGCATCTTGTCTATGTCATCTATAAATCACAGTTGGCTCTGCTCTTCATCTCAGAATGTCATCTAGGTCCTTTGATCAATTTCCTCAAGCATAAAATGGAAATAACTTCCTTACCTATGCAAATAGCTTGTAATGAACAAAAGAGGTATTAAATACCTAAGAAAGTTGAAAACTGTAAAAATTTTTTAAAATACATATAATTATTATTTCAATTATTTCTTTTACATTGAGTCACACTAACAGCATTTGGCAAATAGACTCAACATGATTCAATTTTGAAGTAGCATATGACTTTGTATGTATGTTCATTTGACAATGTTTAGTTACAATGTTCACCCTCAGGTTCAATAAAATCAAGTAATATTAATGTTAAGAAAGAAGATACTGTTTTTATTTTAATGAATAATATTATTAAAAATATATTAAAATGATGCTCATAGTTAAGGTCATCATATAAAGATGCAACTTGCATTGTTAGACAAATGTAAGAATGTGCAATTGTGACACAGCTGGCACTGATGCTTAAGAACAATTTAGTTAGTTCTTGAATCCTACCATTCCTTTAGGCTCCAGACTCCCTGTTCATATGACTAATAAGCAAATGGGGAGAAGAGTATGAAACACTAGCAGAGCAAGGTTCCAAAACCTTTCTATAGGGCCATTGGTAAAAGTTAATTTGGAGAATATGGCTAACGCTAAGACTCCATTGAGATTTCTGGATCCGTTCTAAATGGAACATTGGATCCAGAATATGGTTACCAGAAAACTAGTGGAAATTTGCCCAAATTCAGAAATAGATTGGTAACCCAATTCATAAAGAACTGGGAGAATATGGGAAGGAGATTATCACTGATCTGGGTTCTGGCTTTTAAGACAGAATCATCCTAACTAGTAAAATCAAAATGAACAGTTGTCAATTTAGGGGAAAGAAAGGTCAAAAGCAAAAGAATATTTTCTATTCTTTGAATCTAAATGGAAATATGCAATAGAATGATTGCATCAGACACACATACAAAGGCATACATGCTTAATAACATCTAAATTCTCAGCTGTATTTAGTAAATGGAGACATAGTCCATATAGTAAAGAAACATGGACTTAAAGGACACATTAAATGATTCCAAAATCCAATGTTGTAAAGATGCCAAACAGGAAAACAAGTTTTAGTTAGCAGCTAACAATTTTCTCCACACACCTTAAAATATACTGACATAAATGTTTGAAAGGAAGGAAGAAATTTGTCAGGTTAATCCTAAAGGAAAGACAGTTCATGTTAGAATATTACAAAAGAAAACATACTGGAAAGTCAAATTCATTAGAGATAAACTGGATGATCAAATGGTAATGATATTCTATTAGTCAAGTAAATTCAATTAAATTCAATTAAATTCAATTAAATTAAAGACTTGTTGTATCAACAAGTCTTTCCATTAATACTAAAATTTAAATTAAATACTAAGAGAACTGAAAGAATTTCAGAGAAATTGACAAATCATAGGAATTTTAAACATACCTTTCTATAATCAAAAATTTTAAAACTAACAAAATAAAGATAAGAACATAGAAGATTGGGACAAAAATTTAGAATCTTGATCTAATAACTATTTATAGAACTTTGCACTCATAACTATATAACTAATTGTATAAAAATGGACCAGGTTATACAAAAATATACATATGTAAAAGCCTTCATTCTATACCTTCACAGCTAATACATAAGTATAGCTTATTAAAAAATATATGGACCATCTAAAAAGTTCATGAAATGATACTCATTATATTTTTGAAAATCAGCATTATGAATTTTACTTGATTAGTATCCTCTGATCAGAATTTATGGAACTGGAAATGAACAACAATCTGAACTTTAAAAAGAGCAAATTCACTATAACATGCACTAAATAAATTATTGTCTACTTTCTTCTTAGTAACCCTTAACAGTTTCAGCCTACAAGAAATGTGTCAGAATTAATTAGCATTATTCCAGTATCCTTATTTACTGTATACTGACTTTCTTCTTATCTGTAGACTTTTAAGTAATCATGACTATTATCAGATGTTGATATTTAGCATTGAGTATATTCGGGCATGCTAGTAGCTAGTTCAGTTAACATCTAGTGTTACAGTATTCTCACTCAGGAATCTCTCACTCTTTCTCAGGAATATCTCTCTCTCATTCAATCCAGCAATAGCTCCTTTGGGAATCCAAAGGAGACCTCAATATGGGTACAAAAGACACTTGTACTCGGATATTTACTGCAGCACTATTTATAACTGCAAGGACATGGAAACAACCCAAATGCCCCAAGACAGAGGACTGGATGAAAAAGATGTGGTATATATACACAATGGAATATTACTCATCAATTAAAAATGACACATTTGATGATTTTATGGTAACATGGATGTACCGAGAAGAAATCATATTAGCAGAAACAAGTCAAAGAAAAAGCAGAAACCAAATGGTTTCACTAATACATGGACAACCAAACGAAAGTACACAATGGGGGGGGGCAGTAGAGAGGCCAGAGAGGCTATATATATATATATATATATATATATATATATATATATACACACACACACATATATATACATATATGTATATATATATTAAGAAAATGAATACATATTTTGTAAATGAAGTAATTTATTTGGGAAAGAGGGTGACAGGAAAAGCAGTGTGTGTCATCCACATGCTCACTGATGGGTTCTGGCAGCCTGGTTCTTTGCCAAGTATTGACTTAACGAGCACTTTATTTATTAGGCATCTCTGGCTTTAAGCATGTATTTTCTGAAAATGTCATGCTGTTAGAGGCCATTATATGATATTCCACACTACCAGGTATTAAGGGTAATTAGAAGTCTGGAGCATACCTTACATCCACCTACACTGACAGTACTTACTAGTGCCCTGGGATAACTGAGGGCCATCCATAAATGCAGTCTATTAATAGGTTCTTTCAGAAACTTGAAAACCAAAAAAATAAATAAATATCTGGACAGATTTTTTTTTCAATTCTACCTAAAGACATTAAAACTTCTTGGGCCAAGGATTCAGAAATGAATAAAAATGCTATACATCACATAGCATCATGTCAAATATTTAACAAATAAATATTTACTTGTTAATTTATGTATTTCTAAAATTAGCACTGCTGCAAATTTATCGACAAGCAAATGAAGTGAAAATTATTGTCAATTAAATGTTAAGTAGATTTTTTTCAATGAAATATATTCACTCAAACAGCAGACTCCTTAGATCTAATTATTCTCTGGGTCTGATAATTCCATCTTCCTCAGGTATCCATTTGTGAAATTTTGATTGAGAAAAAGAAACATAAACTCAGTCTAAGTATATATTTTTGGCACAAAATTCCGAGGAAAAAGGGTGCTTTTTGTTATATTAATGAGGTAATTTCTGAAAAACTTCTAAGGATAGGGTTGTCAGTGGAACCAACATGTGATTACATTGGTACTATCAGTTCCACCCTCCAACTCTGGGACTTAAGGTTTAGCAAATAATCAATGGCCAATGAGTTAATTTGTCATGCCTTTGAAATGAAGTCTCCATAAATTCAAAAAGTAAAGAGTTTGGAGAACTTCTGGTTTGGTGAATACATGGAAATTCAGGGGGAGTTATAGGCCAAGAGAACACAAAATCTCCTCATCCTTTGCTTGGAGTATCTTCCACTGGGATGTTCCTGAGTCTGTCAAGTGAAATGTTTCTCTGAGTTATGTGAACTGTGTACTGAGTTAGTAAAACCCATGGAGAACAGCATGATACCCTCTGATCTATAGGAAGCTGGTCAGACTGATGTCTGAAGTGGGGGGGTGAAACCCTAAACCCTATACAGGGACCTCACATTATCTCCAGATAGATGGAGTCAGAATTGAGTTACTTTGTAAGGCACCCAAGTAGTGGTCACAGTTTTGTTTGTTGGTGTGGGAAACACCACTGGCTAGCTGGATCTCAGGAACCAAAGAAGTTCCAGTAAAGTACTCAACAGTTCCGGTCCCACACTCATAGGACTTAGCAGTTCCTATGTAGTTCTCTAAAGTCAAAACCTTAAAAATAAATTAAGAATTTCTTATTTTAGGTTATCTGTATAGTTACAGTTTAAAAGATACATTTGATTATAAAACCAACAGAATGCACCCAAATTTGAAGTGTTGTCCCACCAAAATGAAATTTTTTAAACCTAAGTATTACCAAGTACTTTTGATTCCATAATTAAGAATACTTTTATAATACTGTGCTATGCATTTATTCAATGTTATACTATGAGATACAAGGAAATAACTGAATATAGAATATAACTGGGAAGAACATTCTCTTCTATATCCTTCTCCTGGGGCATGCTATAGAAACAGGTTTTCTCTGAAGCAACTTAAAGCAGAAAAAAAGAGACAATATTTAAAGTGTAATAATACATTTGCTGGAAGTGATAATACTAGTCCAAGTAAATGTACTGAATTTTTTGTAAATATTTGATGTCTGTCCAGAGAAGCCTGAATATCCCTCTCTCTCTACCAGAAACAAAGTCAAACTGTCTAGATCAATTAGAAGAAAGCTTTAGGCCACAGTAAGACTAAACCCAAAGTTTAGAGAAAATGCACAACCCCTGAAGAGGTAAGAAAAGAGATCAGGAGTCCTAGAGTAGACAGACTTGGGGAGAGCAAGTCTCAATGGTAGCCGTAAAAGTTACTTTCTCATGATTGATAAAGAGTTGAATTAGGAGGAAAACTGCAATGCCTGGCCCCAGATAGGGGCAGAAGCTTGCACATGAATAAAAAACAGTGCTCAGTTCAGCAGCAGGCAGTATCACTTTGCCCCTCCAGTACTGCCAGGTTATAGAACTCCAACCTCTTCCTTTGTTCCTAACTGGAGTAAACACATTTTCTATATATATTTCATAATATCATCTGTTTGGTAATCATAAATTTTATTACTAAAATGCAATCAAATTTCTAAGTACTATGATGTTTTTCCAGAAAACTGGTTATTTTTAATCTGAGTTTCAAGCAGACTGAGGAAAGTAAGTTCCTGTACAATATGGTGAAATTATTGGATGAGGAAGCATATATTTCAGATTCATTCTAAGTTCTGACACTAGTTGATCAGATGATCTTTACCTTCAGTTTCTTCTAAAAACTGAGAGAAGAGCAAAAAAGCACTTGCATAGTCAAGAACTCTATGTTAATACAAGATCAAGTGAGGTTATGTATACCATATGGATTTTAAAGTATAAAATTATACACTAATGGAAAGGATGAAAGGGTAATATAGAGACAAATCAACATGAAGTTTTTTTAAACATTTTTTTATTTAATGAATATTTAGAATCTCTCCCACATGCAGGACTTTTGTGAACCCTGGGAAAGGGTGATGTATACAAGGGAAGGAGGTAGATAATTATGAGATAAACATCCTGTTTCTTGGCTCAAAGTACTTGTAATAATATGGGAATCAAGACACATAAAAAATGAAAATCAAAACAGCTTAAAGAAGCATAGAATTAAATGGTAAGAAATAGGGAAAGATAATTAGTACTAAGAATATGTCTTTGGAAAAAGGTCATTCAGAAAGTGCTAGAAACCCCAGGTCCCTCCAGGACTTAATCCCTAAATTGACATTCCCAAGGATATTAATACATTTTCAACTTTTAAAGTATGTATTTTTATATAAGAAATACTTGTCTATATTTATATGATTCAACAATCTACAGAATTCACAGTTAAAACTTCGTGTTCACTTTCTCCATTCCTGTTTTGCCCAACAAACTCCAATCTCAATCTCACTTTTCTCTCAATGAAACATAATTGTTAATAGCTTTTTGGCTATTTTGTGTATGTGCACACACACATTTGCAATGTAAAGGTTTCCATAACGTATATACTATTCAATAAGTTGCAATATTTCTACTAGAACAGTGCAGGTGATTTTATCTTTTTTTGAAAATACCACTTTGCATCATATGTCATACACTATTTATTCTCCTACTAACAGTCATTTAGATGTTTCTATTTTTTCCAGTCTTACAGACCATGCATTATAAATAGTAGAGGAATCATAGGGTGTTTGATCTATGACATGGAATGCTACATGATCACCTCAGACCAGAGCAGCCAGGCTACATAAAGTAATCACAGGAGTGGACCCATGAGCAGGGGGCTCACTAGTTAATTGTATTACACACCACCCCACCCAAAGCTACTAGTCAAGGAAGCACTGAAACAGCCTCTGGAACACACAGTGACAGACGAATTTGGAGGCAATGTTCCATGAGAACAAAACACAGTTATCTAGATGTTATTTTAAAATTGAGTTAAAGGCATTTATATAGCAATGTATCTTCAATAGGAAGAACAATGGATTTTGGAATCAAATAATTACCCCTTTTGTTCCTATGATAACCTTGAATTTTCAAGTTGGATGTCTGCTCCTTAGAACATAATGACTTCTACTAAGGACATAAGGAGAGACCAATTGAATTAAAATCTAGTACTGCCCCCTGGTCTCTAGTGACTGAGACCAGTAAGCTAGGAAAGAATCACCATCATAACATGAGTTATTAACCTTAATCATGAGGAAAAGTTGGGGCTGTTTTATGCAGTAGATTAAGGAAAGAATATGGGCAACATACATGTAATTCATTGCTCAAACATAGTAGTAAGTGAAAAAGTCTGAATGTCCCTGGTAACTCTAATCTATCTTCTGTGTCTGAGCTCAGAATTTTTTTTAAAATTTTGTACATATGTGATATCATATAGTATTTGTCCATATCTGATTTATTTCACCTATCAGCTAAGTGTATACATATGTGCATGCATGTATACACATATATTACATATGACTTATGATGCAAATATATATACATGAATTTATATATATACACACACACACACACACACACATATATATATATATATATATATACACACACACACACACCCAAAGTAGAAATATACACATGCCCAAAGTAGAAAACTCACCCCCAAACTAATTTTAGGAATTTTCTCCTCTTATAAATTCTTCCCACAAATGTAATTCCTTGGGATATCTCGTTAGACAAAAATTCTGCCATCACCTTGCCATGTCCTAACTGCCCTAGCAAAAGGTCTCATTTTGCTATGAATTATTTCTACAAATATCTACCTTGTTTCATTGGTTTTAGTCTTTCTCCTGGACACTTCAACTTTACTATTAACCTTTATTCTGCCAGTAGAAGGATATTTCTGAAAAACAAACTGCCAGGTCCTCAACTAAAATCTTCCTTAAAGGTCTCATTTTTAATTGGAGAAAGTTCAAGTTCCTTGACATAGCCTACATTTATATTTCACTTGGTCCCATAGTTGTACGGTAAGGCCACAAATTTAGTCACTCTAATTCAAGGAAGAAGTCAGGTGCATCATGTTATGTAATCTTCTACTTCCTCAGCCTATTGTTCTGTGCTCTGCCTTTGTTTCCCTACAGGTATTTTCAGACCCTGCATTGTTGTCACTGGGATACTAAGAACTAATAAGCACTGTGTACATAAGGAATCTAGATGTTTCCCTCAGGAATAGAAGGCTTACTGACTTCTGCCACCAACAGTTCTTTACTGCTCTGCCATGATGTCAGAAGCCAAACACCAGTATTCTCCCATGACCACAAGACTGAAGATTATGCCTCCAAAGTAGATCATAAACCTATTGTTCTCAGAAGATTCCAGACCAATATGAGTGTTTTATAGACCTCCAATCCGGCAGGTCAATTCTGACACAAGTTAACATCTGGTCTCCTTGTCTTCCTGCTTCATTTGTTGCCCTAGAAAGGGAAAGACATAGTCTTTATGTCTCCTTTCCCTTCTTCCCTGGCTGACATTCATTTCACTCACTTACCTCACAAGATGAAATGCTTGAGTTACAGCAAAATATCTAAAAATATTATCCCTATTACCCTAAATAGTTTTCAAAATCTCATTTCTGGTCATGTCCTCTTCTCACCTCCTCTAGGCAGAATTAATTGCTATCCTATCTCCCACAGCAACTTATTCAGATTTGTATCACTTAACACTTGTAATTATAATGAGTTCCATGTTTGCTTTTCCCAATAGATTGTAACATCCACAAGGATTTAAACTTGCTTATCTATTTATCTCCTGAAACTTACCATAGATCTGACACAGAGTAGGTGTTCCATGCATGAGTAAATCCATTTCACACAGAGACTTCAGATGAAGGAACATGAGTGGAAGGTACACTTGGAAAGGAAAGCTGTCTGTGGTACTCCAGGCAACATGAGTCTGTGGTTCCTGGGCAACATAGCGAGACCTAGTCTCAAAAAAAAAAAAAAAAAAAAAAATTAACAGGGTAGCTTTCCTGTTAAATGTTCTTGTCAGAAGAAATGAAAGAAAAATCCAGAAAGAGATTTATTATTCTATAATAAATCCACATTAGTTATCTTAAATAAAGTTCCATTTTTGAAAAAAGATAGCCCACAAAGACACTAAAGTACATTAATAGCTAAAGACCACATGTTTCGTTGAAAAACATACAGGTAAACTTTTCTTAACAAAGATTATGCCTTTAAACTTTACTCATTCTGTTGTCCAAGGTCAGCGATTGCATGACATGAGGAAAGAAGTGCAAAATATTTTTCTTGCACCATTAGCTTTATTCACCCACCTGGATGTTCAAAATGCCAAGAAAATTTTTTATATATTTTTCTTAATTTAATTAGATTTTTAAAACATATTTATTATGTTCTGTAGAATAATTTTTAGATTAATCTATATATAAATTTATCATGATTAAAATCAGGTCGACATAAGTCAACATTACTACATACAAATAACATCATTTGCATTTATCATTCAGTCAAGGCATGCCTTTTTTCTTAGAGGCAATTCCATGAAAATTTATAAGGGATATCCCAGGCTATACTGTTATAACTAATATCATAACCTACATGAAAAATGACCTGAGAGAGGGATATTATTTCTCATTCAACTTTTACTAATTAAAAATGTTATTTCTAATTAGGAAAATATTAGGAAAATATTAGGGCCAGGCACGGTGGCTCATGCCTGTAAGCTTAAGCCTATGAAGCGGCCAGGGCTAGGGATCGCGGTTCGAATCCCGCCTGGGGTCCGTAGCGAGACCTAGTGCCAAAAAAATAGCTGGGCGTTGTGGCGCATGCCTGTAATCTCAGCTACCAGGGAAGCTGAGGCTGGGGATTGCTTGAATCTGTGGTACCCTGGGCGACGGGCGACGAGAGCCTGCGGTTCCACCGGCAAAAATAGTGAGACCTAGTCTTAAAAAAAAAAAAAAGAAAGAAAGAAAAAAAAGAAATGTGGAAAATATTAAATTGTTTTATAAAAAAGAAATACCAAAGATGTCAAGTAAAACAAAAAGTATCACTCACCAAGTAAAGCAACTGTTGTTACCACAATTTTTGACACTTCTTGAGCTTATATATATACAGAGACTAAATCATGGAAAACTTGAAAATTCAGAATAGACTTGCTGTTTTGTTTTTTGTTCTGACTTTAAAAATTACTAAATTCATGTATTTAAATCTCTGCCTCACATGTCTTTTGATTTTTAAAAGTGGTCTTATCATTGTCAACGTTTATGTTATGCCATCACTTTCTGTAGCGTTGCTTTTCCATTCCTGGGTACTTCATTCTGAGGTGACATTTGTAGAGCTGTACTGCATGCTAATTAGCTTAGTTTTGTATTGTTTTATTTCAAGAAAAGCTTTTTTTTTCTTGCTTAAGAATATGGCCTTTCATTAAAAATGATCTATTCTTAAACTGTAGATTTGAATTATGGTTCTGTTCCATTTATTCTTTCCTTATGGAAGTACAATTAACTATTAAATATAATTTGACTTTCTAACTTACCTATATTTTGCTCTAAAAATATTTGATATCTTTCCAATTTTCTATTGGTGTTATATGTATTTTCCTCAAATAGTACCTAAAAGTCATATTTATCATGTTTATTCTTTTGCTGTGGCTGTAGTTTCTAATTTGACTTTCAATATAGTAATGCATTTAACTACTCCTTCTCATTTCTTTGATTTTCATCTCGCTCTGCTCTCTACTAGTCTTCTTTCTTAACCTTTGAATCTCCTTTAAATTGTCATGTTGACTATAATTTGATAACATGGAAAGTCATTCAACTGAGTATTTCCTAATTTCTTTAAGTATCTGCTTTTATTATTTGCACTTCACACATCTTTTCTATGCTTTGCCTTCTTTTCCTTTGCTTGCTTGTGAGTGTATTTACTGTATTAGTGTGTTAGACAGTGCTGATTCCCTTCACATTATTATTCATCTTCTAATTAACTAAGCTATTTCATGAAGAATATGGAAGAAAGAATTGGAACATTTAGTTATCATTTTTTCAGCTTTTTTACCACAGAAATTTTCTTACCAATTCTTTCTTCCTACAAGCAACTTTCCTTTACATCTTCACACATCAGGAGTCTGTCCAATAAGGGACTATAATCCTAGTTTATTTGTGCCATAATCTGATGAACACTACTTCTCACATCCCACCCTGTTTTTAGACCTCTCCTCCAATTTTCCTGGAATGGTAAACCAGACTGTGGGAAATAATATGTAGTATGTCAATATGATGTCTCTTTAATTCCATTTACTTAATATACTATACTATCAACATTAGTTACTTCAGGAGTATTCTTTATTTATCCTACTACATACCTTACTCTTAACTTCATGTTTTTTACTCATTACTTCATTTCTATTTTTTCAAACTTATTTAATCAATTATGTATCAGGCAATTGTCTACATTCCTGTTTTTGACTGAAAGTCTGCTAGAAAACAGCAACCAAAACCTCATTAACAGATAATTTTATTAATAATAGGTTCCTAGAAGAAAATAAAATAGAATTTTGAGCTACAGAATGATAGACATGGAACGATATGCCACTGTAGCAAGGATGGTAAGTGAAGGCCTCTTAGAGGAAATGACATCTGGTGGAAACAAGAGGAGGTGTCAACTTTACCAGTTCAGGCAAAACCACCTTTCAGACAAAATCAACATGTCAAGGCAAAGATCTGAATGGGTAGAAGTGAGTGCTGTGGATGTACCTGTTGTATGGGGCCTTCAGCTCTTGGGGATAAGAGCTTTGGATTTTAAGTTTGAAAAAGTTTGTATCAGTTTGCAAATTTCTATTTATTTTGGCCCCAAATATTCATAATTTAGAGGTGAGGTTGATGAACTATGATCCAGAATTCTATCAGGTTGTTTATTTTGTTGAATATATAGTTTCCTTTTTCTTGTTTTGTGTTTTCTGTTTTGGTTTATCTGCTGGTTTTGTACTACCCTGAGTGATTTTTTGTAAATGGAATTGGCTAAAATTGCTTTATAAAGTCTTCATATGTAGGTTCCACTCAGTTTTAAATTAAGGGCATCTACAAAAGGTATAGCTACACAGAGTAATTTTGATGATGAGCCATTTTCATGTCATTTGATAAAAATTGGTCGTGGAACAGTATTTTTTCAAAAACTGCCATCAAAAGTGAATTCTTCAAAAATGCTCTGAAATAGTTGAACACATGTCAATGTTCCTTTAGGTATATGCTTAACCAAATACATTCCTCATACAGATAATACACTAAATGTCTCATTTGTTTTGTTTGCCGAACACATATTTTCTAAGAAATATTGAGAAAAATCTCATATCCTAGTACTACATATTATACATAAACTATTCTTCAGTCCACCAAGAACATATGTAAATCTTTAACAACCACAAGTTAATTTGATAGAAAACAAATTTTTTGAAAGTTTATGGCATCAATAAATTCTGGAGAAATGTTTTATCTAGAATTTTAACAAAAACAAAATTACATTTGCTTTTAGCTTCTCTATTTTTTTCCTTAAGAGAAAGTAGAAAATACAACATTTGTTTGAAGCAATCATGACACTTGAAATATTTTAGCCTCCCAAGTTGCTAATCACTTTGCATCTCTTTATCTGCAAATATAAATTCTGAATTTTTAGCACAAACTAAGAAAGGACTGTGTGTGCTATCCAGTCTTACCAAGGCCCCTGTTAATTACAGGAATTTAACTCTCTAAGGTATCAACTTTATCAGGAATACTCTGCTTTATCCCACTGTGCTACAGCTGTTCAGTCTGATTCTAGAAGCAAATTTTCCAAGTGAGATAAGCTGCCTACATTAGTTTTTCTCCCAAACAAACAAAGCCAGAAAACAGACGTGTATCGATATCAGTACACCAAAGCCAAGTCTCTGAATTCAATCAGTAGTAAACAATGACTTTATTTTTATTAAAGATAAAGGGCAGGCTAAATGAATTCCTTGGTTTAGTCTTATCCCTTTCTCACATTCAGGTATTATTCTGCATATAAGAGTGTTAGAGTGTATTGCAGATAAAGGATATGCCAATTCTGATATCTATCTATTATCCCCCTCCCTCCTCTAGTAGTCCCATGGATTTAGTGAGATATTTCTCTTGTCACCTTGCACATGAAAGTGAATATACAATATATAGTATCAAACATATAGTATCATTTGGTGCACTTTTAAAGGTTTGCATAGAGCTAATCAAACATTAAGTATCTATTTGCAACCTGCTATTTTCATCACTAGCTTTTGAGTTTACCAAGTGCATTACTATTCATCTATTTCGCTCATTTAATGGCTCTAAACTATTAATAATGTGAAATTGCAATGGTTTTCAACCTACTACTTAATGAAGGATTGTTTCTATTTTTTTAAGCTAAAAACAGAGATTCAACAAATGTGTTCTTTAATCTAGTCACCTTGAAAGCAATAGTAACTGAAGATGTCTTCACTTCAATCTCTCTTACATCATTTCTCAAAACATTGCACTTTAGTTTTCGAATTTAATTTCCCCAATTAGCTTTTTAAAAAGTGCTAATCTGTATTGAACCTTAGCAGCACAACACATTTTCCAAACTTCTTTGTCAGCATTGCTTTTTTGCATTTCACTTATCTAAGTTCAGTTTCTTTGGTTGAACACATATTTAAATTGTTTTTCTTAGAAACTGTGAGTTTGTAAACTTAGTCTTTGTCTACCCATAAAGTCTTTATTCTTTCTGCTTTTATATAATCATTTTTCTGAACAGGAAAAATAGGTCATGATATTTCAGGTTTTTGAAATGTCATTGTGTTCTAATAGCTGTTGATACAATTAAGAGTCTTAAAAGTCTGTTTACTGTCATTTTGTGGATAATACTCTCATATACTTCCCATTCTAATAGAAAGTGTTTTAAAATCTGAATTAGTCTTTTGCAAACTGAAATTTCACTATGATGTTTACAGGCCACCTAAATTTGTTTTTAATTATACTGTTCAGGAACTAACTTTTATTTTTTTAATTCTAATGATTCCTTTTTCTGTTATAACTTCATATAGAATTGCCCTCCATCTACGCTAGCTTTCCTCCTGAAATTCCAATAGCAATTATGTTGGCTCTTCTCTTTTTTCTCTAGCAGCTTGGTACCCCCAGAAACTCTTGGGGGACCCTGGCATGGCCTCCAAGTTGGCATAGAACTCTGTCCCATGATGTCCTGCATAAGGGCCATGTCTGCTCAGGGCTACAGTCTGAACTTTGCTACTGCCATTCTGAGCTAGGAAACTGTCATAAAGGAGGTGAAACTGTAGTCACTGGGGGGCCTTTAATAGGTAGCCAGCCATGCACATGGGCTCACACTCTTTCATCAGAGCTGCTGTGAAAGGCAGCTGCCTCTCCAGGTGGCTGCCTACACTCCTCAGCTCCCAGACAGGGGAAGCTACTGACCTCATTGGTGACCAGACAGACCCTGCCAGTCCCTGTTGTTGCAAGTCCAGCTCAGCCCATCAGCCAGTAACTGAACAAATGGGTCTTCTCTCTCTCCCTCTACCTGCTGATTAGAATGAATTGTTTTTCTTTTTTTTTCTGTTCCAAAGGCCATTTGGTTCACAGTGATGGTAGGTGATGGTAGGTAGGACCCACAATCAGTGAGAGCGGTTCTGACCTGAAGACAATTTTTAGACCCTTTGCCCAGTAATATTCCCCTTGTCTTCAATTCCTGTTTTGTATTTTCCATTTCGGTGTATAAACCCCCCATGCTGCAATCTGAATGACATCCTTAGATTTATATTTTAATTCATTAACCACATCTTCAATTGATGTGATCTTTATTATTTATTTATTTATTTGTTTGTTTGTTTGTTTGTTTGTTTGTTTATTTATTTATTTAAAGACTAGGTCTCACTATGTTGCCCAGGGAACTGCGGACTCAAACAATCCTTAGCCTCAGCCTCCCAGGTAGCTGGGATTACAGGTGCGCACCACCACACCCAGCTATTTTTTGAAACTAGGTCTTACTATGTTACCCCAGATAGGTCTTGAACATACGGACTCAAGTGATTCCCAGTCTCAGCCTCCCGTCCTAAGCTGGGATTAAAGGCACACGCCACAGCACCTGACTTGATGTAACGTCTATTTAGGTTCTTATGTCAAGAATGACAGTTTTAATTTTTTCAACTTGTTTTTGATAATTTTGCAGTCCTTTTTACCCCTAAAATAGCTTAGTCTGTTCTTCCCATTTCTGTTTTGTGTTTTGATATATATTAAAGTCTCCTGTATGTGCTCTATAATTTTCAGTCCCTGGGGTATAAAATCACCTATGTGTTGTTCTAATCCTGGTTTATATCCTCACAGGAATTGCTGTAAATGCATATTTAATAAATGTGAGACTCCTATAAGCTCCAAACTGTGAGACTATGCCAGAAGGATTCAGAAGTATTCATCAGGCATGGTTCCTGCAAGAAGGCAGTGCAGGGCAACAGGGAACAAAGTTCTGTGCCAAATTGGGGGCCATGCAAGAGGCCCCAAGTGCCCTTGGGGGTACAGGGCTACTCGGGAAGAAAGACAAGAGCCAATATAATTGCTATGGGTCTTTCAGAAGGAGCTAGAGTAGATGGAGGGATCCAGAAATATCCAGAGTTTCAGCTTGAGGACATTCATATCCTGCAAACCCAGCCCTGCTCAGAGCTCACAGACCTTGTCTGCGCTCACATGTAGTGCATCTCTCCAGCCTGACTTCTGCTAATGACATACTTCCTTACAGAATCCTGGCCTGGCAGGAGTTCAGCTTTCCTTGTCCATATTTCACATATAACCTGATCATTTCCACAAATATCTTTTATTTTATTCTTGATGTAATCAATTCCTCTTATTTTTTCAACTAAAGATAAAAATGATAACCTCTACTATGTCCTTTTTTTGTAAGACTATCCAAACTGAATTCCACTCTTTCATTTCACCAAAAAAGTTTCAACTTTACAATAAAGGTTCATAAAACTTTTCAGGCATTTTATAATGGTGGATCTCAGAGTCAGATGCTCTGTGGCCTAGTAGAGTATTAAATGTGTATATGCTCACTGATTATTAGTTGATGAGAGTGTCATAATTTATACAATGGCCAATTAGCAAATCCTAATGAAGTTTTTAAAGGACTCATGAAAGTTAATCATGCTTGAACTCCTGCCACAAAGTCATCGCACTTTAAACAGTGTTCCTAAAGTCACATGTCAATTGAACATTTAGTTTAAGCATAAATTTTCATGAACTTAAATTATCAAAATAAATATATTTTCTTTTCATGTACTACATTTGCTATCAGCAATGACTGAACTATTTTTTTTTCTGCTGCTTGCTTCTTTATTTAATGACAAACATTTTAATGCCCTAAGCAAGAGTGTAACTTAAAAGTACACTTTAAATTGTTTTGTAGAGTGAATAATTATTTTCTTATTAATTATGAAACAAGGGTATGCTTAGGAAACAGAAACAGACTTTGTTAATACATTATAAGAAATTCTTCTGGAAAATGTGAGAGGAAGGTGGTAGAAAAAGATTACTAAGAATTTACTAAGGGGAAGCTTTTTCATAATTATCTCATGTAATTTCACATAATTTCTAGTGGTAGGAATTCTTGCTTTCATGTAACAACTTAAGGTTAGGAGTCTCAGAGAAGTTAAGTGAAAGAAGTAGGAGTTCAACCCTTTTGATTCCCAACTCAATAGATTCTTACCCTACAAAAGCTTTTTGCTTAATACATATCTGGAAACTTATCTTGAGAATTTCAGGAAGTGTTTTTTAAAATACACAGGTATGTTGCCTAGTAAAGAGTATAAAAATAGAACAGACCAGACACATATAGATTAAGGTAGGCATCAAAGTCTCCAGGTAAATAAAATTTAAATCATGTGAATTTTCTATTTACTATATCTTTTCTAGTTTTCCACCATATTTTTGCTTTAAATTATGAGTCACTGCCATCAATTCAGTTAGTGAAAGAAGAAATGGAGATGTTTCTTTGCTAGTGCTAACACAATTTGCTGCTCAACATAGTTACCCCAACTACTCTGTGATCTCCTAGTCCAGGTACTACTTATTACTAAGTAATAAGAATAATTGAGAAATAATTGAGTAATAAGTTTTCTCAATAATAAGAAATAATAATTGAGAAATAAAACATTAAGAAATAAAATAAATAAATAAAAATTAAAAATTAAATGAAAATTGAGATAACATTCTCCAAATAACATTCAAGTATCAAAATATTTGAGAAAGACATGCACAAAGTTGGCCTTGTTTGGTTTTATTTTGTTTTCAGAAAATGTCAAGTGAAGAAGAAAGATGGTAGAATCAAATCTTAGGAATCATTTAGACAATATGAATTTCTGAACAAAAATAGAAATGGAAAAAATGGAGGGAATAATTTGATTAGGGATGGCCAGCTTAACTTGGTTACTGAATGTCTAGACTGGAGATGAAGGATGAGCTAAAATAATCTAAAATTTCAACCCTGGAAGGCAAAATAGTAAAAGTACCACTGACAAATAAAGGAGACTAGATAGGAAACATGACTGGGGTACCAAGAAGGAAGGAACCAAAAATTGTGTTGGATTTCAACATTTCTTAGAAAGGCAAGGTTTAAGTTCATGACGAAATTACAACAAGAATGAAGCAACGATCAAAAAAAATCTGAGTATGGTGAAGAATCCAAAGACTAAGAGATGAGTCTTGCTGTTTGGAAAAAGGAAAGAGAGCAATGGGGTTTATTGAAGCTAATAATAATAGCCAACAGGTAGATGCAACAATGAAGCACAATTTCATGAATGTGAGAACATGGGAGAATTTCACAAAGGAATGTGGCAGGAAAGGTATTAAATACTAAGCATTTTTAAAATGTTTTCTCGATTTCTTTGCATTTAAAATTTAGAGATCTTTATTAGAATTACAGGTATTGTGATTCAAATAATTACAATAATCAGTGGATGATATAATGGTTTATATATATCCATTAATCCAAAAATTTTGAAAATGGAAACGTGGACAGATTATATATATAAGTAAGACAGCCTTGGAGAAACTCAAGAACTTTGACTAATGAAAAAATATGTGAATTAACTTTGTTACATTTTAATGTTAAGTGAATACACTGAGTAATGTTTCATAAACATGTTCTACAAATTTGGAAAGGGTTTACAATTTGTTCCTAATGATAATACAGAAAATTAATTCTTAATTGTAATACCTAAGGCTCTAAGGACGAGCATTGGCTGTCCCATGTAGATTTTATTGAGGTATAAATAATCTTAATTTCCTACATGTCTATATTAAATGTGAAATTCATTCATATAAATAATCTATCCAATTTTAAAAAATTACTCCCAGTAATAATGGTAGAATACATGAATATTGCATTAGGCAGAATGCTCTGCTATCACATCTCAAGGTCATATTACACTATGCTTGGCAATATAAATTACTTAGTACACATATGTAAATTATCAATACAGTCTAATTAATGATACGGCTTAAGGACCCTATCATAAGAAGTTTTCCTTAAGTTCCAAACTCATTCAACAAGCATTTCCTTTCTTTTATCCTTTCTATACCTGCACCATAAACGCTCCATTCAAAGAATTGATAATATATTACCCACAGGGCAAAAAGATTGTAATTTAAATTATGAAATAAAATAAAATTTTAAGCTAATAGTCATAGGAAATCTTTCACATTGAAAACTAGAATATAGTTGAGTGTTTATACGAACTCTAACAAAGCACAAGAGGATTCATAGAAACTGGGTTAGTCTACTTGATTCTCCTATTGTGGAAGCAATGGGAATAAGCACCTGGCCACAATAATCATGAAGTAATCTGAATGAGTATAATATACAAAACTATAATGATTACATAATTTGATTGCCATGATTTTCAGACAGTACTAGCAGTATATTTTCATATTTAGAAGATATATCTTGTTAGCTCTGTTAGCTAAGGAACAATACTTACACTGTTTCTAACAGCCCACTGTAAATACGTACTTGTTACATTTTTTCCTGTGATTGAGTGTACTTAAAATTTCTTTAATGAATTTTGTACTTCAACAGGGTATTTTTTGTTTTCATTGACATTGCTTCTCAGCCTTTTAGCTAAGATCAAGTATAGTGAAGTTTTCATTTACATGCTACAAATAAAAAGTGTTTTTATTGTCTGACTTGTCATAAAGAACAGAGCTAAACCATTTCTAAATTTAAAAAATAAAAGGCAATAAAATAAATAAAATAAAACTCAAAAGGCAACTAGCAATAATCAATGTAGTTTCAAAATGATTCTGTTTTATATTTTTATTTCAAATCTGTAGAAGGAAATATTTGAGCAAATAATTTTTTATTTAGATATATTTTCCTTAAATCTTTAAGTTACATCATGCATTTAGTATAAAATATTTAGCAATTGGAGTCACTAACATAAAGATTATGTATAATTTAATTACACAAAAATCAAAACTCATAAAACATTCTGCCTCTTAAAAATTACTCCAGGTATTTTACAAGGAACAAGATAGAGTACCAAAAATATACACAACTGCAGAAGCAATTAAAATCAGTCATAAAAATCAAACATAAAATCAGTGTACCATGCCAAAGGCCTTTGAAATAAAAAAGCTTAAAACATACAGAACATAAAAGAAAGCTAATTCAGTGGTTGTTCTCAATTGAAAATAGAGGGTGTTCTATAGCCCTAGGCTTGCAGAGAGAAAAATTATTTTTCCTGTGCTTGTAAGTTTCAGATGGAAAATTATCTTGCCCTAAAAGCTCACCAGTTCTTTAATATTTCTCTTCTATTCAAGATGTTCTGCATAAACAAAGAGTGTCATCACAGGGATCTTAACTATGAGGGTCAATTATAAATATAAAAGTATGCTATTTTTCTATTACCACATTGCCTTTTAATTCTATAAAGAACAAAATAATGATTCAGTGTTCACACATAAAACATCCACCAAGGTTCTTGCAAAAGTAAAAATCTGAGCACTTGTCAGTGAAATGAGAAGTAGAAGGTCGTTTTAGGCAAACAAAACATACTTCTTTCCCAGAAAAAAAAAAGGCAAATGAAAAACTTTTCAAGTTGTATGACATTCTCACAAGGTAAGAAGTACATTCATTTGTCAAGAATAAAGCAAAAGAAAAACTTAAATAAATTTGTTTCCAAAATCTTTAATACTGCTTCAGAATTGAGTATCATCCTTACTTCTTAGTCTTTATAAAAACCACACTGCCAGCTTCTTTATATGAATGAACAAGTATTACTCTAGTACTCTGATCTCAACATGAATTCTTTGGATAGGGCATAGAATTCTTATTCCTTTACAGTAATGAACTCCAAACCATAGTAATTTAATATGTCCTAACATATGGTTAAGACATGAAAAATGGAAGGCAGACATTTTTGTTACCAAGAACATACATTCAGGAGATTTTCAAACAAACATATTTTGCTGAGTATATTTTTAGCTTTCGGAGCATCAATATATTTGAAGAATAAACTTCACACCTCTTTCTCACCTAATCAGAGGAAACTTTGTGAAATTCACATGATGGAAAAGAGGAAAAAGAACTCTTATAAATATAAAAAAAAAGTTTTATATTTTTTTCCTTTTGCTTAGGAGAGAAAGTGAAAACGATGAAAAGTGCAAAGTTAAAAAGGATAAAGGAGGAAAACCAGTTTAACTGAGAGAGAAACTGAAGGTCAAAAAACAATTCTTACCTGCTAATATCTCTTGGTCTGGCTCTGTGGGCACACCTGACTTTCAGACCACAGTCTAACACAGTAATACTGTAACCACAGTCCACATCACACACGTTGTCCAAAAAAGGAACACGCATATTCCATCAGCACTACAAGGAGACGTAAAATCTGTAGTAGCAAAGAAAGGTATTATTCAATATATATTTTATTTGAATTTGTATATAGCATATATATTTTTTTTACCTGAATCATTCTCTGTATCTGTCTTGATTCTAAAGGCAGACTCAAAAACATTTGATAGCAATATCTAAAAACCTAATATTTTCAATAGGGCATGTTTCAGGTAGTTGTCATTTTCGCTCTATCATTTCTTCATATCTTAATGTCATTTATATTTTAATGCAGGTGGGGTGCTATCATCCCGGCATTAACTTTATTTACACTGAAATTTCATCCTACGATGGTTTTACAATCTCAATAGATCCTTAAATTTTTTGAAGTCTTTTGTTATATTAGTATTTTAAGAGAACTAACTCATTCTTCACTATTTAAAAACACTGTAACTCATGTTTAGAATTATCAGAATTAGGCTTTGAAAGCTGAAGAGATGATAGACCCACACTTAAGTATGTGAACATATATCTTATTGTGTATCAACCCGTCATAATGAAATGAAGAGTAGTGAGCCAAACATTGGGACACCTGACTTCAGACATTGACTCTTGACTGCTGAGAAGATCCAAACAGCATTGAACAAGATTGTAGATGCCATAGTCTACAGACCTGAGAGACATTTGCTAGAATTTGCTTTACCTCCCTACATTCACTGGTACTGTTTAACTACTGCTGCGACTTTGGCTAAAATATTTCAACCTGTGATTCAGTTGCTTTACTAAAAAGACAAGAGAATACTGACCCTCCAAACCCCAAATTCTATGATTTTTATGATAGCAAGCAATCTCCTCTAAAGGCTTAGAAGCCATTAAAATTCATTCTATTTACTTCCAGTTCCTTTTTAATGAACAGGAGTTAGTTAGTAATTGCTAAGTTTAGATTTTACCATAACACTAATATTATTTTTTTAATTTTAATAATATATGCTAATTCAGACTAAACAGTTTTCAGTTTGCAGTTGCATTTTAAGGTACAATCTGACCAACTGAATAACTATGTTAAAAAGTGCAAACAATGATAGGAGAGAAGAAGGACATAGTGGATAGTACATCTCCACTGCCATAAAGAGGAAAAATTAAATTTTATCCAGAGTTGAATGAGAAAATAACTGTATAGGAATAGCATGTAGTGTTTTAAGAATATTTCAGAGTGTGAATAGAAGGAGTTAAAAGAAATTACTTTCTGATATAGAACTAGAGCAAGGTAGAGAAGAAGAGAAATATTTTCACCTAAACTGCAAGGTACTTATTGTTTAAATTTACTCTAGATACATTTTGTATGAGGTAATTTCTAAATCAGTAAATATACTTATATATTACAGTATCCAACTCATATAAACTGTTCCTTAGTTCAAGCAATGCCTTTAGTCTTAGAGATGATCATAACCAGTAATCATCTCTGTGGACTCACTTTTTCTATTGTTTGTAAAACTGTAGTTGGTTTTATTACCCAATATGATATTCACTATGCTGCAATCTGACATATACCCCTGTTTGAGTGCAATGTCATAAAAATATCTTTGTCTTCCAGATAAATTTCACCTTTTCTTTTGTCAGAAATAAATCTGTGGGATTTTAGCTGTCAAAAAATTTAAATATTAATAGTAATACTCATCAACTCACCTAGGTGAATTAATCATTAGTTCACCTAGGTGTCTAAACTTTATATCATCTTTATTCTGTTTTATTCCTTTTATTCCCATTGATAAATCAGGCATGTTGAAAGCTGTTTCAAATACTTAAAGTTGTTGAGGTTTTGCTGATGCAAAATATATCAAAAGATGTTAACTCTACTACTAAAACAGAGGTTGTGCACACTTTTCTATCATTGTTATACACACCCCAGTATAAGTTCGTTGGTCACAATATGTTTGTGTATGTTTGTGTGCATATATTCTAACACATATCAGGCAGAGTGCTACACATGTAGCAGATACACAAGAAAAGTTTCTGTGTTAGTTGACTTAATCATGGTTATCACAGTTTTTCAATATATGGTCAACAGTAAAAAATTTTTCCCAAGTTACATATAAACAAAAGGAAAGTGTTTCACCTCTTAGCAACTTTTATATTCACTAATAAAATTCTCCTAGAAGAAACAAAGCAAATATAAAAGACGAATTTGTGATTCACAAACACAGATATATTGCAGTCACCTTTCACTGGATCACTTTAAATGCAATAGTGGAAGTAAATACATAATAACAAACAATGAAAAAATCCTTCTGAACTAATCCATCATGGATGATATATAGTAGCAAGAATTTTTTTTTTTATCTGCAAACCCATTTTAAACATATAGCCGGAACTAAATAGGAATGGAAAAGGAAAAAATAACATTTTTTGAGAAAAATCAATTCCCACAACTTTAATTTAGACTCCAGTCTGCTAAAATACTCAGTAACCTCACAAATGGAAGTTTGCATTCAAGGGTCATTGAACAGAGATGCTTTCCTGTACAACTTCAAAATAAAATGGTGGCATTAAGACTCAGCAAAGCAACAATGTTTTCCTGTCACACAAATGTTTCCTTTTTCTCCTGGGAGGCAAACCAATGTTCCTTACCAGGCTGAAAAGGAGATGCTACCAAGAAGAGTTGTTCCTTTGTGGAGGCACAAGAACTCATAAGTCCATGGCATGATATGGAGATCACAAATGGGCATATCAATCATTACCTTTGTCCCACATCAGTCAGAAACAAATTTCTTGCTCTGCTGCGGTAACTTGATGGCAGCTTACCTGCATTAGTACATTCATGCTGGCATCCACTGATAAAAATACATGTACCTTTTAAAAGATACCTAGCAACCAACAATAATTAAAACTAAGAAGGAAATTGTGGGTTTCTAGTGAACCTGGGCCTGGGCAGGTTTTGTGCAGGATAGACCAGATGGAAGAACTAGAGGCACTCATTCCCTGCTCAAAGTCTTAAAGGAAAATGACTGCAAAGGGAAAATAGGAAGCAGGCATGCAGCAAAGTTTATTGTAAGACAATATCTTTTATAGTTACAGAATTCAGAAAACTAACACATGTGTTGTCTTCATAAACTAATTTGCTATTAGATAGCTATTTCTACAGGTGCAATTCTCAGGAAGATCAGGGAGATATTAAAGGGCAAGAAGACATTCCCAGGCAAGGAGATAGGAATAGGGAGCAGGGAGTAAGGAGTGGCTTGACTGAGTTGACTCTGAATAAACACAGCTGGCAAGGACCTCTCTCAGAAACAGTTTGCCATTTCTAGTCTGTGAGTTTTCTCAGCGGAGCCTGTCAATTCGTGCAGGTGTGTTCACTAGGTCTCATGCAACAGGAGTTCAAAGAGTGTAGTGGGCAGGACAAGTCTAAGAGAGAAAAGCCAGGGATAGGCAGAATGAAGGACTTGGGTGACACTTAAAAAAGCAGAAACACTGGAAAGGGGGAATAAAAACAGAGGAAACTGGAAAACAGTTCAACACATGAACATCACAGCCTTTCCCATGACCTCTCATGCACACAAATAAAAAGTGGTAAGTGAAAAGTAAAACTGATTACAAAGTACAGTAGAATTTGATTAGAATGTGTAAACTATTATAAGGTAGGAGATAAATCACTATTATGTGTGAGCTATAACCATTTACTTTTCATACAAGACATACTTCTTGACCCAAACATACTAGCTTAGCCAAACATGAAAATTTAGTTTTCTACAATGAACAGAATGGACTATTAAACATGAAAATAAATATTAGTAAGTTGTTGCTTGAAATGATTGCGGCTTATTTTGACTAAAGAACTTATTTTTTTCTTTTAGTTAACCAGGATCTGAAACAAATTTAAATTGCATTTTTGTGAGCAGAATTAAATTATGTTTGCAGTTTCTCTCTCCCCTATACCATCCTAATATTGAAAATAATAATCATGTTTATTACTTAAGGCAATGTTTCTTCAGTGCACATTTTTAATAGGGAATTTTATTTGCCTGTCTTTGAATTGGAGAATTAAAAACATGTTTTATTATGAAGGCTTTGACAGGCCTGTCTTCCAGGAATTGAAGCTGAGAAAGGTTGAAAAGAGAGCCTGCCACTTTGCTTGTAGGATTCCAGAAGATTTCAAGAGGGTTGAGAAGCTTTCCCTCCACTGGTAGACACAGAGATTCCACAGAACAAAGCCCCGCAAACTTCAAAAAGAGAAAATTTCAGGTGGAATGTAGTAGGACTGAAGCTGTGACCCTAACATGGGCAGTGTATTTATTCATAAAATTTAGGCATTGCCATTAGCTGTGTCTGAAAAATGCAGAGATAAAAGATGGCCTAAGATAAGAGTTCTTCCTTCTCTTACTTTGTGAAAATTCCAGGTGGGGAAGAGAATATGAATCACTAAGAGGGTGTGTAGAGGGAAATTGGACCTTCTGCTTTTCAGGAGTAGACAAGAAAAAAAAAAAGATGATGATGATAAAGAGGATGGATGGATGGATGGATGGATGGATGGATGGATGGATGGATGGATGGATGGATGGATGGATGGATGGATGGATGGATGGATGGATGGATGGATGGATGGATGGATGGATGGATGGATGGATGGATGGATGGATGGACTAGAGAGGGAGAGATTTCAGGGCAGAGGAGAGACATGAGATTGGTGGGCAAGTAAACAGCAGCTCAAGTGACCAGGCCGGACAGAAGCCCCCTGGAAGAGAGAACTAGGAGTGGCAAGGAGCCATGGTGGCGGGTAGTAGAGTGTATGTGCGGCACCACAGCAAGGTGGCATGGAAAGATGGTACCAAGAGAGGACCAGGGATTTGAAAAGCTGATTTTTGCATCAGCATTCACTGAACAAGTTTGAAGAGTCATGGAGAAGCAGAGCAGCTTGGAACATTGGAGAGGGAAGAAGCAAAGAGAAGACACTGGATAGCAACTGCATTTTGCAGGGTGCCTGCTTCAGATTTGGAGCAGCAAAGGGGCACCATCAGGGACATGTGTCTTTGGGAACTTTGGAACTGAAAATGGTGACTAGATTAAGATAACTGGCCACTTCAGGTTTTAGAGACCTTTTGTTTTCTCTGTTAATTTTCCTTATAAATAAAATGCTGTTGTTAAATTGCATTTGACTGGCAACTGCTATGCATGGGTGGTTAAAATCTGAGGGAACCTGGGTGGCAGAAGTGACATTTTTAAAATGCCAATTTTATTCCTGTGGCTTGTTGATTGGTGGTTGGTCTGCCCCATTCTCACTTGATTTCAAGACCAGAATCCATAGGGAATGAAAGTTGCTCCAAAAATCCACGCAAGATGACCAATGAGAGTTCAATCTAAAGTCCCTTATGGAAAGTTCTAATAAAGTAAAAAAAAACTCTAATTAGATATTCTTCCCTATGAGTTTATGTAAAAATAGCTCAAATGGATTGGAATTAGATTAAGTTTACAAATGACCTTTGCTTTATTCTTTGATACAAATGAGATGAGGGTAGAAAATCACTTTAATAGTGAAAACATCTGTTAAGTTTTTTTCATTTCCTTTTCTTTCTCTGAACTTGCTTAATAATCTATTTGTTTTGTTTTGATCCCTGGGAACCAACCCCCACAGCCAGGTTCCTGAGGGAACCCACACAACCCTTCCCCCACCCAGGTGAGCCGCCAGAAGTCACTAATTACTAAACTAAATTACTAAACTAAAGTACAGATCTACTTTCAACCTGGAAAACATACACATACACATGCCGACCAACACAAGATCCATGGTTTCTCAACATGTAGAACAAGATAGAAAGCAAAACACAGTAAGGAGGAAAACTTTAAACATGCAAGCAAACCCTACAGGAAATAATCCATCACCAACAAAGAAAGGACAATCTCTGGAAAACATAAAAGAAATGTTTATCTCAGAAAAAGATTCCAGCATCAACATGTTAAATGCACTCCACCAATTAAGAGAAGAATTAGGAAAAAAAAGACAACAGTATGATAGAAGCATTTAATGCACTAAGGGAAGAGATAGAAACATATAAAAAAGAAAGCATCAATATGTATAACCAAATCAATTACCTAAAGAATGAAAATTAATCCCTAAAATTGAAATTGAAAGAGACTCAAGATTTAAGGGTTGCAATAGATGAGCTCAAAAATGCACAGAAAAGCCATGGCAGCAGAATAGATGAAATAGAGGAACAAATCAGCACACTTGAGGAAACAGAAATAGAGAGGACAAAGAAAAATAGAGAGAAAGTAGGAGGACTGAAGACAATCTGACATATGTCAGATTCCTTAAAGAAAAGAAACAAAAATAATAGGAATCCCAGAAGGAGAGGAGTCATGGGAACTGAAAGGCTTTTCAGTATAATAATAGAGGAGAACTTCCCAAATCTGAAGAAAGAAATGAAAATAGACATACAGGAAGCCAAAAATACCAAACTACTTTAATGAAAGAAAAGCCACAGCGAGACACATCATAGTAAACTTCCAAGAACCCAAGATAAGGAAAAAATAATGAGGATGGCTAGAGAAAAGAAACAGATAACCTACAAATGAAAATTCATTAGACTGACCTCAGATTTTTCTGAAGAGACACTCCAGGCAAGGAGAGAATGGAGTCACATCTACAAAAAACTCCAAGAAAAAATGTGCCAGTCAAGAATACTCTACCCTGCAAAGCTATCTTTCCTCTACAATGGAAAACTAGGAACCTTCTCCGACAAGCAAAGTCTCCAGAAATTTGCCACCACTAAACCCCCACTCCAAAAATTTTGCAGGAGGCCTCAAGATCAAAACCATAAAAAGAACAAATACAAAAAACAAAAACACAAAATAAACCCCAAATGAACACTAGGAAACCGTTAGAATAGCAAATATCAATAATGACCCTAAATGTCAATGGTCTCAACTCAGCAATCAAAAGACAAAAAGTTGCAGACTGGATCAGAAAACAGAACCCAACATTCTGCTGCCTCCAAGACACACATCTGATCTCTAAGGATAAGCATAGACTGAAGGTGCAGGGCTGGAAAGCTACACTACAAGCAAATGGCGCCCACAAGAAAGCAGGAGTTGCCATTCTTGTATCAGACAGGGCAGACTTCAAATTAACGAAAGTGACAAAAGATAAAGATGGCCACTACATAATGGTTAAATGGTCAATCCACCAAAAAGACATAACAATAATCAACATATATGCACCTAATGAGGGAGCACCAAAATTCATAAAGCAACTACTAGTAGAACTGACATCAAATATTGATGAGAATACATATGTGGTAGGAGATTTACACATGCCACACTTAAGAAAAGACAGATCAACAAAACAGCAACTGCACAGAGAAACAAAGCTTTAAAGGAAGATCTAGACCAAATGGACTTAATAGATATATACAGGACAAATACACCCCCAAGGAAAAGAATACACTTTTTTTTCAAATGCACACAGTTCATTCTCTAAAATTGATCATATATTAGGCCAGAAGACAAACCTGAACAAATACACAAAGATTAAAATAATACCAACCTTTTTCTCCGATCATAAAGGCATCAAGTTAGAAATCAACAATGAAAAGAAAATAAGGAGTGCAAATACTACATGGAGACGAACAACAGGCTTCTGGAAGATCACTGGGTAAAAGAGGAAATCAAAGAAGAAATTAAAACCTACATGGAGGCAAATGACAATGATAACACAACGTTCTGAAATGTGTGGGATGCAGCAAAAGCAGTATTACGAGGAAAGTTCATAGCAATACAGGCCCAAACAACAAGAATTCAAACAGCCCAAATAAATAATATCCCAAAACTTGAGGACTTAGAAAAAAGGGCAAAAAAAGTCCAAAACCCACAGGAGACAAGAAATAACAAAAATAAAAGCAGAGATTAATGAAATAGAAACCAAAAAGACCAACAAGAAGATAAACAAAACCAAAAGCTGGTTCTTTGAAAAAATAAATAAAATTGACAACCCCCTGGCAAGGCTTACAAAGAAAAGAAGAGAGAAAACTCAAATAAGCAGAATCATAAATGAAAAGGGAGATATTAAAACAGACCCAGAAGAAATCCAAAAGATAATTAGAGACCACTACAAATATCTATATGCAAGCAAATACAGCAACCTGGAAGAGATGGACAAATTACTGGAACTATACAGTCATCCAAAATTGAACAAAGAAGAAATAGAAAACGTAAACAGGTCAATCACAAGCAGTAAAATTGAGGCAGTCATCAAAATTCTCCCTAAAAACAAAAGCCCAGGTCCAGGTGGTTTTACAAATGAATACTACCAAACATTCAAAGAGGAAGTAACACCAGTACTATTAAACCTCTTTCAAAAAATTGAGAAATAAGGAAAGCTACCAAATACCTTCTATGAAGCAAACATTACATAATTCCAAGACTAAATAAAGATAGTGCAAAGAAAGAGAACTACTGATCTATCTCCCCAATGAACACAGATTCAAAAATTCTAAACAAAATCTTGGCAAACCAAATCCAACATTGCATAAAAAGGATCATCCATCATGACCAAGTGGGATTCATCCCAGCAGCACAGGGATGGTTCAACATCTGAAAGTCAATCAACATAATCCATCACATGAACAAAAAGATAAACAAAAACCATGTTATCATATCAATAGGTAGGGAAAAAGCATTTTATAAAGTTCAGCATCCTTTCATGATGAAAGTCATGGAAAAAATTGGTATAAAATGAACATAGCTCAAAAAAATAAAAGCTATATATGACAGACCCACAACAAATATCATCCTCAATGGGGAAAAACTGAAACCATTCCAACTGAGGTCCAGAACCAGGCAAGGATGCCTACTCTCTCCACTCCTTTTCAACATAGATCTGGAAGTCCTAGCCAGGGCAATAAGACAAGAGAAAGACATCAAAAGAATCCAAATAGGGAAAGAAGAAGTAAAGTTATTGTTATATGCAGATGATATGATACTCTATGTAGAGAACTCAGAAAAATTGACAGAAGAGCTGATTGATATAATAAACTGATTCGGGAAGGTAGCTGGATACAAAATCAACACACAAAAATCAACAGCATTCATATATGCAAAGAATCAATCAGAAGAAGAAGAAATTAGAAAAAACACCCCATTTACCATTGCACCAAAGAAAATCAAATACTTGGGAATTAACAAGACATAAAAAAACCTATACAAAGATAACTATAAAACATTCTTAAAAGAAATAGAAGATGATGTTTAAAAATGGAAAGACATTCCCTGTTCATGGATCGGAAAAATCAACATTATCAAAATGGCCATACTACCAAAGGCCATCTACAGATTCAATACAATTCCAATAAAGATCCCAATCACATATTTTAAAGACATAGAACAAAAATTACTGAAATTCATATGGAACAACAAAAGACCCCGAATAGCCAAAACCCTTTTGACAAACAGAAGAGAGAACAGAGTAATTACTATTCCAGACTTCAAACTATACTACAAAGCCATAATACTTAAAACAGCATGATACTGGTACAAAAACAGACAAACAGACCAATGGATCAGAATTGAATACCCAGAAATAAAACCACACATATACGGTCAACTAATCTTTGACAAAGGGGCAAAAAACATACCCTGGAACAAGGATAGCCTCTTCAGTAAATAGTGCTGGGAAACTGGATCAAACATGTAAAAAAATGGACCAGGACAACATCCTCCCACCCTGTACAAAAATTAACTCAAAATGGATAAAGGACCTGAAGTGAGACCTGCAACCATAAAATACATAGAAGAAAACCTGGGCAAAACCCTTCATGAATTTCACCTCAGAAATCCATTTTTGGAAACAACTGTGATGGGCAAAAAAAAAATGGAGGAAAACATAAAGAGCTGGGAATATATCAAACTAAAAAGTTTCTGTTCAGCAAAAGAGACAATAAACAAAACAAAAAGAAACCCAACTAACTGGGAAAAAACTTTTGCCCTCCAGACAAGTGACAAGGGTCTGATAACAAAGAGCCACAAAGAGCTCCTACAGCTCAATAAAAACAAAGCAAAAAACCCAATCAAAAAATGGGGAGAAGAACTAAAAAGACACTTCACCAAAGAGGAGATACAGATGGCTAATAGACATATGAAAAAATGCTCCACATCACTAATAATCAGGGAAATGCAAATTAAAACCACACTGAGATACCATCTTACACCACTAAAAATGGCCCGTATAAATAAAACAGTCAACAACAAATGTTGGCACAGATGTGGAGAAAATGGAACTCTCTTACACTGCTGGTGGGAGTGCAAACTGGTCCAGCCACAAACAATTGAAAATGGACTTACCATTCGACCCAGTAATCCCACTACTAGGAATCTACCCAGAGGACATGAAAACATTAATCAAAAGGACACATGTACGTGCATATTCATTGCAGCCCTGTTTACAATTGCAAAGAATTGGAAACAAACCAAATGCCCCAAAACAGATGATTGGCTAAAACAAATGTAGTACATATACATGATGGAATACTATGCATCCATCAAGGAGGACAAGTACATGTCATTTGCAGCAACCTGGATGGAACTAGAAAGACTCATATTAGCAGAAATAAGTCAAAAAGAAAAAGAGAAGTATAGGATGGTCTCACTTATATGATGGATATGGGGAAAAACAAACAAACAAATAAGAAAGAATGAAAACAACCAATGGGACGGAACCATGAGCGAGAGAGTAGGAGGGGGAAGAAGGTGGGAGAGGTGAAGAGCACAAAAGAACAGGATGGTTCACAAATGTTAGTGAAGTGGGAAAGCCACAGGGTACACAATAATGGGCTAATGTAATACAAATATAAATATACGTATATATGCAAAAAAAAAAATTTACCAGATATCAGAAGACACCAACGGGCCAAAAAACGAACAACTGAACATCAATTTAACCAACCAACAAATCGCAGAAAAATGGGAGATGGAGTGACTGGAGGGTGGATACAGAGGGGGGGGGAGGGATCAATTAATGCACAAATGTGACAAATCAATAAAATGAATTTTTTAATAAAAAATTTTATTATAAAAAAGATATGTATTAATGTGAAATAAATGTATTACTTAGATTAAAAAACAATGCATTTGTAAAAATAAAATCTATTTGCTTTTTTTTAAACTAATATCTCCAGTTTTGCTTTGTTTTCATTTTTTTTTTACCTAGACTGATTGTTTTCTAAAAATGGACTATTATCACACTGATGTGTCTTATGACTGATTATTATTGACTTTCTATGCACTGATAATACCAACTTCTTAGGTCATACATACATCATCACTTTTGACTTTTAGAAATAAAAATAAAAACAGAAAACAAAAATTAAATGACTTAAAAACAGAAATAATGACAAAATTGAGAAGGGAAGCTACGGATTGTTTCACCATGGCAGAGGGAAGAGCACTCACCAAGAAAGTGGGAATGGGTGCATCTTTCGCCTCCTCAAATCCATGGTGCCTATATCTCAGACATCTTGTACTACAACTTCCAGCATGCCATGAAATGAACTTTCTCAGTGAGGGTAGGGGCTGCCAGGAATTAGGGGTGGAGTTGAGTTACCACATGAACCTTTGAAACAAGGCAAATAGGACTGGCATTTGTATTTTCATCTTTGACTTGCACCCTAGTTGATAAGACAAATGGCACCTAGTTACATGCTCACCAAATAATATCTCTTTCCCACCCTCCCTCCCTCTCTCTCTCATTTGTTCTTTTTATGACTCCTCTTATAGATTTTTTTTAAAATATTATATCTCTATGCATGCTTTTGGATCTTGTTCTGAGATCTTAAACATGCAGGTGAAGACTTACAGCTGGAGCACCACCATTTATTTCCAGGGTTGCCTGCTAGCAGCAAGATCCAGAATCAATGTTATTAGAATTCTCTGAGTGATTCCAATCTCCAGCTAGAACTGCAACTGCAAACAACAGCTGAAGATTAGAAGTAAGCTTTGGGATTTTAGAAGTTTCAGAAGTTGTTGCTTCAGTCCTTGCTTGCATATAATTGTTACTTCTCATTTCTTTTCACCACTAAACTGTTGAAGTCAACATCATAATGCAGATTAGACTACATAATGTTTCTATAGAACAATCCTCTGTTCTGTGATAGACCTAGAATCTACTCAATTTGTTGAGTTAAAAGTAATTGAATTCTAAATCCTACATTGTACTTGGTATTCTCATGAGTTTATTCAGGATAACTACAAACAATAGTGTGGTGTTAAGAAATCTTAGCTTTTCAATCAGTGACTGTTGGGACTGGGGAGGGGGTAGGGGGAGAGAAGAACAATAGGAAAATACAAGTAAGAGGCTTTAATTTTAAAGGGACATAAGAAACTTTTGAAGGTAATGTATATGTTCATTATCTTGATGATGGCGATGGTTTCATGGCATAGATATGTCATACCAAATTTTAAAATATCAAAGCTGTTAGATATATACATATATTTCAAGTATTAGATAAAAATATTTGTAAAAAAATTTCAATTTCACATTTTCAAAGTGCTTCTAAAGACCTAGAAATTTGAAATCAAAAATAATACAGAACTATCCCTCACATTTAAAAAAAAAAAAATCTCCTATTAACCCATGATGGAACCTGAAATTCCTTTCAGTAGTTGAAGCTAAAAATCATAAATGTTAGATGGAAGTTTTGATTCCCTTATACAAGCATCACAAATTTATGTCAGCTCTCAAAGAAAAACTTGATAGGGTGTGCTCCCCCCCCCATTGTCTCCTGTTTAAGATCGCAGATTTCAAGGACAGGTATGCTAAATTGTGAGAATGACCTTAGCTGGAATTTCACTTCAGGGAGATGCAGGAGGGAAGAAGAAGTAGAATGGTCCAAATGTGGTTCCTGGAAGGCGGGAAATCGGGTATATAAAGGGTGTACAAACAAAGAGGGGGGGTTGGATCCAATATGGAGGTCAGATAAAGAGATTCATGGAGGAGAGTTTGGTTTGGGCTATTTTGTAAGACAGAGATGTGAACCATGTGAGCTTGGTCATGTGGCCACCGGGGGCCTAAAACCGTTGGCTGCCTAGGCTAGCCGCATGTACGCTAATGGCAGTTAAGAAGTTTGTAGATTTGAACTCCATGTTGGAGTTTGTTATGCTGAGTTTAACTTGTGTTTGGAAGAGGTCATGCAAATGATAGGGTGTGCACCTCCCCCATTGTCTCCTGTTTAAGATTGCAGATTTCAAACATTTTCACTGTACCTGCCTACTATTGATATATACAAATATCAGCTACCATCTTCTCTCTGGTTTCTTTCCCTCCTTCAGACCTAAAAAGAAAAACTTAAAAACTACAGTTTAAACTCTTGTGGGTTCTTTCCACCATCCCCAGGCTTCTCAACCAAAATACCAAGTCAAAGCAAGACTATCAGTGCAGACTAATTTATTTCTAACGTGATTTCCTAATTACTACAAAAGAAACATGCAAGGAAAACTCAGAGTACTTAACATTGCCCAAAACCTTTCTCAACATTGTCCAAAGTCCTTTCCCAGATGGCCCAAAAATCCTCACTCTCTCAGTCCTGATCATCTCACCAAAATCAGCCAGTCAGAGTTCAATCCACATGTTTGAAGATATCTTTCTTTAGGCACGCTCCTTTGGCATGCTCCAGCTTCTCAATGCCGTCCTCTTCTTGTTGTCCAGGTAGAAACTTTATGGTACCGGATCCAGCAAAATTCATTTTCTTTTCAGGCCTGACTTTCGCTCAGCTTCTTCAGACACAAGTTAAACTCAGCATAACAAACTCCAACACGGAGTTCAAATCTGCAAACTTCTTAACTGCTGTTAGCATACATGCAGCTAGCCTGGGCCAGCCAAGGGTTGCAGGCCCCCGGTGGCCACATGGCCAAGCTCACATGGTTCACATCTCTATCTTACAAAATAGCCCAAACCAAACTCTCCTCCATGAATCTATCTGACCTCCATATTGGATCCGATCCACCCTCTTTGTTTGCACACCCTTTATATACCTGATTTCCCGCCTTCCAGGAACCACATCTGGACCATTCCACTTCTTCCTCCCTCCAGCATCTCCCGGAAGTGAAATTCCAATTAAGGTCATTCTCACAATTTAGCACACCTGTCCTTGAAATCTGCAATCTTAAACAAGAGACAATGGGGGGGGGGGTGTAAGCACACCCTATCAGACTCACGTACAAAAAAAGGCAAAATCTGAGGTAGAAATACTACAGAAAGCACAGCTTTCTCTTCTGTGAAAGAGGGAGGAGGATCTTCTGTGGCTATTGAATGGGTTTCATTTTCTCCACTCCCACTTTCATGCCACCAACATTTCAATTGCCTTTGACACAATTGCCATCATTCTATGAGCCAGATTTCCTGAATAAGGGGCAGCTGAGAAGGGGGCAGGAGCAAAATTAATATACACTTGGTGTATAATAGGAAAAAAGGGAATGTGGGGAAGCTGTTACACATCTTCGGTCCTGGCAGCTTTACCATTTGATCAGAGATAATAACAGCCACAATCTTGACTTCATGGTGGGTGATACAGTACATTTTGAATTTTGGATTCTCTTCTGGCCCACCTCTCTGGAACCTCCTGACTAATCCCTTTCTTATGGTTCTCTGCCAGCAGGTAACTTAATCACATGGCAATTTTGTAGCCTCAACTGCCCCCACATTGGGCCAAGCTTGCTAGTTGGGTGAGCCTGTTTGGTGAGACATTTGCTCACAAGGGTTTAAGTACTGGAGAGTTTATTTGGGAGTCTATTATTTGAGGCCCTTTCTTCTTTCTATGCATACCAATAAAAGATATTTGAGCACACTAAGAGCTTGGTTTCTTTGCCTTTCTGCACATAGATGACCTGACCATTTAGAATGAGCAAGATCAGTACCCCTTGACTACCCATGGTTTCAGAAACAAAATCAGGAGCCAGGGGACTATTCTGTTTATAGCAGAAACTGAATATTTTAATAGTTGACAGGGTGAAAGTTCTGTGATGGAAAGAGTCAAATGCAAAAAGATGCAAATGACAGTCACATATCCGCAGAGAACTAATTATGCAGTAAATAATAGCATATGTGTAGGGATGAAAGGGGAAAGCTCCCACTCTTCTGGATTCTTCCTACACTACTAAGTAATCAAAATAGCATCAAACAGATTAGCAAAGGAAGCTATAATGGTTATACATGTCCCATAATCATTTGAAGCAGGAGAGATTTATTTCCCAAAATAAAGAGTGGAGAAAAAGGTCAAAGGCAGTCAAGAAGAAGGGAGAGGGAAGCAATATTAGAAAAGGGGACTTATAGTGCAACATCACTTCCTCTCTGAATGGAGAAAAAAGAGTGATGATTAGGCATCAGGGAGTGGGTATGAATTCCTCCTGGAATAGAGATGGAGTAAAAGGATTAAGTAAAGGGCAAGTCCTTGTCCTTAATCGTTCAGTCATCTTTCAGTGTTTTCATTGTCCTAAATTCAACATAATCTGCATACCAAAGACTTCTTGACAAGACAACTCTAAGAACTTTTGAAGTGCTGTCATTTGAGCACCTTCATTTGAAGCTAATCCTTACTGGTTTTGCCAGCATTGCTAAAACATTTATTCTTCAGGAATGTTTAGATTAATAGTTTGTAAATAATCTATGCACAGGAAGACTTGTTACTTACTGATGTTTTCCAAATGCATTATTCTCTTTAAATATAGAAGGTAGAAGATAAGTTTATTGTCAGTTTGGGAAGGATAGACTAGATTTTTATTAAATCTCATACACACACAGATATGGATGTAGATACTAGCACATGCTGTCTCAAAAGAGAAAGAACCCATAAAACAAGAATTTCTAATTTGGTAAAATCCACAGGTATATTTGTAGTAAAAATAGTATGAGCAGAACGTAAGTTTAAAATGAAGAAAGCACTACAAAAATAGTAGTTTTCAGTGAGATGCATAAAATACAGAATTTATATTGTCATTGTTTTAGGGGGCACCACCACCCCCAGGTGTCATTGCCTCCTATTTAAGATTGCAGATTTCAAGGAAGGTATGTTAAAATGTGAGAATGACTTTAGTTGGAATTGCCCTTCAGGTAGATACAGGGGGGAGGAAAAAGTAAAACAGTTTTTTTTTTCCTTTGTGATGTAATGATTTAGGAGCTGTTCATGGAAGGCAGGAAAGCAGACTATATAAAGAGGTTTGAAATAAAGGGAGAAAGAGAAAGGAAAAGAGAAAGATGGGAATAGAGATGGAGATTCAGATTTGGTTTCGGCCATTTTGGAAGATGGAGATGTGAACCATGTGAGCTTGGCCATGTGGCCACCGGGGGCCTGCAGCCCTTGGCTGGCCCAGGCTAGCTGCATGTGTGCTAAAGGTAGTTAAGAAGTTTGCAGATTTGAACTTCGTGTTAGAGTTTGTTTTGTGGGCCGAGTTTGACTTGCCCACCAGCACCTGGGGGAAGAGACCACGCAGGACAGACCATAAGGGCATCAACTAGAAATCAACAATGAAAAGGAAACAAGAAGAGCACTTAACACCTGGCGACTGAACAACATGCTTCTAAAGGAAGAATGGGTAACTGAAGAAATCAAAGAAGAAATTAAAACTTACTTTGAAGCAAATGACAAAGAAGACACTGCATTCCAAAATGTCTGGGATGCGGCAAAAGCATATCTAAGAGGAAGGTTCATAGCAATACAGGCCCATATCAAAAAGCAAGAAAATAATCAAAAAAACA